>JAHUYU010002897.1:0-30243 GCA_030439765.1 Tripidium arundinaceum
TAACCTTGGGGCACCCAAATAGCTTTCTTCTTTGAGCCCACAATGGGTGCACCGATGAACTTAGCTCTCACACCATTTACACCCTTGGTAAGCAAATAGCAAGAATCAAATTGAACAGAGGATACATTAGCATTTTTCTTGCTCTTGCAATATTGCTATACATTCCCAACTTGCTTGCATCTATTGCAAAACCGACCATTGCCCCTCACAAAACTAGTTTTGGGAGTTGCAAAGGCCGCCTTGCCATTCTTGGGGTATAGTCTAATCCCTTTTTGTTGAGAGAAAACCTTTGGCTACCCAAGCACTTTAGCAAGCATGCCTCACCACCATAGGCCTTGCCTAAGGCGTGAGTGAGCTCATTGACCTCTCTCTTGAGGGTCTCATTTTCCACCATAAGTGAGGCATCATAAGTGAAACCATCACTCATAGGTGAAGTAATAGTGGATGAGCTACAAGAAGAGTTAGTGGTAGCAACAACAATAGGAGTATAAAATGACTCATCAAGTATATCACAAGTGACTCCTACGTTGCTAGTTGCAATAGGTTCCTTCTTTTCTTTGGCAACAAGAGAAGAGTGAGCTTTTTCAAGCTTCTCATGAGCATCCACAAGCCACTCATGAGTGGCCGTGAGCTCCCCAAAGGATTGCTCAAGCGCATCATGCTTCTTGTGTAATTCTTTGTACTCCTTTCTCTTCTTGTCAATGTAAGGTTGAGCCTCTTACAATAGCTCAATGAGCTCCTCTTTGGAGGGCTCATCCTCATCCTCACTATCACTCTCACTATGGCTCTCAGCGGATTGTACCTTAGGGCCCTTGGCCATGAAGCATGTCGATGGAGCATCAAAGAGAGAAGGCTTGTTGTTGATAGCAATACTAGCAAGGGCCTTTGTTGGCGGTCCTTATTGATCAAATCCGACCACCAATTAAGTTGCAAAAAGAGGAGAAATTGACAAACTTAATCACATATACATTTACTATTAACCAAGTTCCACATGTATTTGGAGAACATTATTTTTGCAGGTCACAAACACAAATACATGAAAGATTTCACAAAAAGGTGCTTTCCAACACTGATTTGCGCAAAGGAATAAAGGAGACGCCCACTAGTTTAACCCAAAATGGGCAAGGCACCACGGGGCTTGGTAAGATTGCTATATCCAATGACATGATGTGTTGCTAGTAGAATCTCTCAACTTCAACATGTTGTCCGTGGCACAATTGTGTGATTTGGGATTCAAATGCATATTTGGGGTTGATGATGTTGAGATCATAAGTGTGGATGGCTTGGATTTGATCTTCAAAGGATTTAGATATGAGAATCTCTATTTGGTGGACTTCAATGCTAGTGAAACTCAACTCTCAACTTGTTTGTTCACCAAGTCAAGCATGGGTTGGTTGTGGCATAGGAGATTGGCACATGTTGGTATGAAGCAATTGGACAAATTGATCAAGCATGATCTTGTGAAGGGCTTGAAACATGTGAAGTTTGAAAAGGATAGATTGTGTAGCTCTTGTCAAGCCAGGAAGCAAGTTGGAAACACTCATCCCAACAAGGGCATGATGAGCACAAGCAATGCACTTGAGTTATTGCACATGAATTTATTTGGGCCAACAACTACAAGCATTGGTGGAAACAAGTATGGCTTTGTGAGAGTGGATGATTTCACAAGATACACATGGATCTTCTTTTTAGTTGACAAGAGTGAGGTCTTTGATATATTCAAGTCATTTGTCAAGAGAAGCCAAAATGAGTTTGATACAAGGATCAAGAAATTGAGAAGTGACAATGGGAGTGAATTTAGGAATACAAGAATTGATGAGCTTTGTGATGATTTTGGAGTCAAGCATCAATTCTCGAACAATTACACTCCACAATCAAATGGCCTTGTTGAGAGGAAGAATAGGACTTTGATTGATATGGCAAGGTCAATGCTTAGTGAGTACAGTGTGAGTGATGCATTTTGGGCAGAAGCTATCAACATGGCCTGCTATTGTAGCAACCGACTCTATTATCACCCTCTCTTGAAGAAGACACCATATAAGCTATTGAATGGAAGAAAGCCCAACATTGCATACTTTAGAGTATTTGGATGCAAATGCTATATTCTCAAGAAAGGCACTAGATTGAGCAAATTTGAGAAGAAATGTGATGAAGGGTTCTTACTTGGTTACTCCACTACAAGCAAAGCATATAGAGTTTGGAATAAGGCACATGGCATAGTGGAAGAAGTGCATGGTGTAGAGTTTTATGAAACAAATGGCTCTCAAGATGAGAATGAGAATTTGGATAATGTGAGAGGCATTCAATTGGCCAAAGAAATGAAGAATATGGATATTGGTGATATTTGGCCTAGAGAGGTGATAGATGTGGAAGATGATAGGAATCAAGTGCTCCCTCCTCCAAATGTGCAAATCAACAATCAACCAAGTGCTAGTGGCTCTCATGATCAATCTCAAGTCCAACAAGTGCAAGATCAACAAGTGGCTAATTCATCTCAAGCAAATAAATCAAATGCCCAACCAAGTGCAAGTGATCAAGCTCAAGCACTCCAACCGATTCATATTGCAAGAGATCATCCATTGGATCAAATAGTTGGTGATATTAGAAGTGGTGTGCAAACTAGATCAAGATTGGCTTCATTTTGTGAGCACTACTCTTTTGTGTCATCATTTGAGCCGACAAGGATAGAAGACGCTTTGATGGATGTTGATTAGGTGAATGCAATGCATGAAGAGTTGAACAACTTCATCCGGAATCAAGTGTGGGAATTAGTTGAAAGGCCAAAGAACTACAATGTGATTGGAACCAAGTGGGTCCTTCGGAACAAGCAAGATCAAGATGGCATAGATGTGAGGAACAAAGCAAGATTGGTAGCACAAGGCTATACACAAGTGGAAGGTCTTGAATTTGGAGAAACATATGCCCCGGTTGCAAGGTTGAAAGCAATAAGAATCTTATTAGCTTATCCTTGTGCCGACAACATCAAGCTCTATCAAATAGATGAGTGCATTCTTAAATGGATACATTAATGAGCTAGTTTATGTTGAGCAACCACCCAGTTTTGAAGATGACAAGAAGCCCAACCATGTGTACAAGCTAAAGAAGGCACTATATGGTTTGAAGCAAGCACCTAGAGCATGGTATGAGAGATTGAGGGATTACTCTCTAAAGGGTTCAAGATGGGAAAGGTTGACACTACTCTCTTCACCAAAAGGATTGGCAAAGATTTGTTTGTGTGCCAGATATATGTGGATGATATCATTTTTGTCTCAACAAATCAAGATTTTTGTGAGGAGTTTGGAGAGATGATGGCTAGTGAGTTTGAAATGTCAATGATTGGAGAGCTTAGTTACTTCTCATGCCATAAAAAATACTTCTTTTTTGGACTTCAAATCAAGCAAATGAAAAATGGCACATTTGTGAGTCAAGGCAAGTATATCAAGGACATGTTGAAGAAATTTGGAATGGATGAAGCTAAGGCAATTCACACACCAATGGGCACTAATGGTCATTTGGATTTGGATACAAGTGGTAATGTGGTGGATCAAAAGTTGTATCGGTCTATGATTGGAAGCCTACTCTATGTGACAGCATCAAGGCCAGATGTCATGTTTAGTGTATGCATGTGTGCTAGATTTCATGCCTCACCAAGAGAAAGTCACTTGAAAGCAACAAAGAGAATATTAAGGTACTTGAAGCATACACCCTGTTGACGGTCACTAACGACCATATCCGACCGCCAATTATAGTCCAAAAGCAGGAGGAATGAACATACTTTTGACACATATGCTTTCACTATTGACAAAGTTCCACTTGTATTGAAAGCTTATTATTTTGCAGAGACTATATCAAAATACAGTGGAACAAGAATCAAAAGACGCCAACATTGAAAGCGTAACGCAGATCATATACCAAGGAGTCAAGCAAAGGCCCACTTTCATGCAAAATTTGGGCCGAACACCTACGTGAAGGAAACCCTGGTCCAACCAAAAGCCCACCAGAGAAAGGCGGTGGCGAGAGAAGCAGGCCAGGGTGCAGCCGCACCAGGGGTGCGGCCGCACCGCCACTGGCGCCCCTCGGACCCACCTTTCTCTGGCGGTTGCATGCCGACATGTAGAGGCGGTGTAGGCTAGTTTCCTATTTTATGGCACCCCAAACCGACCTCCTTTATGTATAAAAGGAGGGGTAGTGCTCTCATATCACACACACCACCTTGAGTCAATACATCTTGAGCACACCTCTCTAGTTTTTACTTTTTCCTTAGTAGTGCTAGAGCAAGGCAAAGCTACCTTGGAGGGCTTGACTCCTTGGAGAAGAATCTTGGTATGATCTGCGTTACGCTTTCAATGTTGGCGTCTTTTGATTCTTGTTCCACTGTATTTTGATATAGTCTCTGCAAAATAATAAGCTTTCAATACAAGTGGAACTTTGTCAATAGTGAAAGCATATGTGTCAAAAGTATGTTCATTCCTCCTGCTTTTGGACTATAATTGGCGGTCGGATATGGTCGTTAGTGACCGTCAACAGGGTGTATGCTTCAAGTACCTTAATATTCTCTTTGTTGCTTTCAAGTGACTTTCTCTTGGTGAGGCATGAAATCTAGCACACATGCATACACTAAACATGACATCTGGCCTTGATGCTGTCACATAGAGTAGGCTTCCAATCATAGACCGATACAACTTTTGATCCACCACATTACCACTTGTATCCAAATCCAAATGACCATTAGTGCCCATTGGTGTGTGAATTGCCTTAGCTTCATCCATTCCAAATTTCTTCAACATGTCCTTGATATACTTGCCTTGACTCACAAATGTGCCATTTTTCATTTGCTTGATTTGAAGTCCAAAAAAGAAGTATTTTTTATGGCATGAGAAGTAACTAAGCTCTCCAATCATTGACATTTCAAACTCACTAGCCATCATCTCTCCAAACTCCTCACAAAAATCTTGATTTGTTGAGACAAAAATGATATCATCCACATATATCTGGCACACAAACAAATCTTTGCCAATCCTTTTGGTGAAGAGAGTAGTGTCAACCTTTCCCATCTTGAACCCTTTAGAGAGTAATCCCTCAATCTCTCATACCATGCTCTAGGTGCTTGCTTCAAACCATATAGTGCCTTCTTTAGCTTGTACACATGGTTGGGCTTCTTGTCATCTTCAAAACTGGGTGGTTGCTCAACATAAACTAGCTCATTAATGTATCCATTTAAGAATGCACTCATCTATTTGATAGAGCTTGATGTTGTCGGCACAAGGATAAGCTAATAAGATTCTTATTGCTTTCAACCTTGCAACCGGGGCATATGTTTCTCCAAATTCAAGACCTTCCACTTGTGTATAGCCTTGTGCTACCAATCTTGCTTTGTTCCTCACATCTATGCCATCTTGATCTTGCTTGTTCCGAAGGACCCACTTGGTTCCAATCACATTGTAGTTCTTTGGCCTTTCAACTAATTCCCACACTTGATTCCGGATGAAGTTGTTCAACTCTTCATGCATTGCATTCACCTAATCAACATCCATCAAAGCGTCTTCTATCCTTGTCGGCTCAAATGATGACACAAAAGAGTAGTGCTCACAAAATGAAGCCAATCTTGATCTAGTTTGCACACCACTTCTAATATCACCAACTATTTGATCCAATGGATGATCTCTTGCAATATGAATCGGTTGGAGTGCTTGAGCTTGATCACTTGCACTTGGTTGGGCATTTGATTTATTTGCTTGAGATGAATTAGCCACTTGTTGATCTTGCACTTGTTGGACTTGAGATTGATCATGAGAGCCACTAGCACTTGGTTGATTGTTGATTTGCACATTTGGAGGAGGGAGCACTTGATTCCTATCATCTTCCACATCTATCACCTCTCTAGGCCAAATATCACCAATATCCATATTCTTCATTTCTTTGGCCAATTGAATGCCTCTCACATTATCCAAATTCTCATTCTCATCTTGAGAGCCATTTGTTTCATAAAACTCTACACCATGCACTTCTTCCACTATGCCATGTGCCTTATTCCAAACTCTATATGCTTTGCTTGTAGTGGAGTAACCAAGTAAGAACCCTTCATCACATTTCTTCTCAAATTTGCTCAATCTAGTGCCTTTCTTGAGAATATAGCATTTGCATCCAAATACTCTAAAGTATGCAATGTTGGGCTTTCTTCCATTCAATAGCTTATATGGTGTCTTCTTCAAGAGAGGGTGATAATAGAGTCGGTTGCTACAATAGCAGGCCATGTTGATAGCTTCTGCCCAAAATGCATCACTCACACTGTACTCACTAAGCATTGACCTTGCCATATCAATCAAAGTCCTATTCTTCCTCTCAACAAGGCCATTTGATTGTGGAGTGTAATTGTTCGAGAATTGATGCTTGACTCCAAAATCATCACAAAGCTCATCAATTCTTGTATTCCTAAATTCACTCCCATTGTCACTTCTCAATTTCTTGATCCTTGTATCAAACTCATTTTGGCTTCTCTTGACAAATGACTTGAATATATCAAAGACCTCACTCTTGTCAACTAAAAAGAAGATCCATGTGTATCTTGTGAAATCATCCACTCTCACAAAGCCATACTTGTTTCCACCAATGCTTGTAGTTGTTGGCCCAAATAAATTCATGTGCAATAACTCAAGTGCATTGCTTGTGCTCATCATGCCCTTGTTGGGATGAGTGTTTCCAACTTGCTTCCTGGCTTGACAAGAGCTACACAATCTATCCTTTTCAAACTTCACATGTTTCAAGCCCTTCACAAGATCATGCTTGATCAATTTGTCCAATTGCTTCATACCAACATGTGCCAATCTCCTATGCCACAACCAACCCATGCTTGACTTGGTGAACAAACAAGTTGAGAGTTGAGTTTCACTAGCATTGAAGTCCACCAAATAGAGATTCTCATATCTAAATCCTTTGAAGATCAAATCCAAGCCATCCACACTTATGATCTCAACATCATCAACCCCAAATATGCATTTGAATCCCAAATCACACAATTGTGCCACGGACAACATGTTGAAGTTGAGAGATTCTACTAGCAACACATCATGTCATTGGATATAGCAATCTTACCAAGCCCCGTGGTGCCTTGCCCATTTTGGGTTAAACTAGTGGGCGTCTCCTTTATTCCTTTGCGCAAATCAGTGTTGGAAAGCACCTTTTTGTGAAATCTTTCATGTATTTGTGTTTGTGACCTGCAAAAATAATGTTCTCCAAATACATGTGGAACTTGGTTAATAGTAAATGTATATGTGATTAAGTTTGTCAATTTCTCCTCTTTTTGCAACTTAATTGGTGGTCGGATTTGATCAATAAGGACCGCCAACAAAGGCCCTTGCTAGTATTGCTATCAACAACAAGCCTTCTCTCTTTGATGCTCCATCGACATGCTTCATGGCCAAGGGCCCTAAGGTACAATCCGCTGAGAGCCATAGTGAGAGTGATAGTGAGGATGAGGATGAGCCCTCCAAAGAGGAGCTCATTGAGCTATTGTAAGAGGCTCAACCTTACATTGACAAGAAGAGAAAGGAGTACAAAGAATTACACAAGAAGCATGATGCGCTTGAGCAATCCTTTGGGGAGCTCACGGCCACTCATGAGTGGCTTGTGGATGCTCATGAGAAGCTTGAAAAAGCTCACTCTTCTCTTGTTGCCAAAGAAAAGAAGGAACCTATTGCAACTAGCAACGTAGGAGTCACTTGTGATATACTTGATGAGTCATTTTATACTCCTATTGTTGTTGCTACCACTAACTCTTCTTGTAGCTCATCCACTATTACTTCACCTATGAGTGATGGTTTCACTTATGATGCCTCACTTATGGTGGAAAATGAGACCCTCAAGAGAGAGGTCAATGAGCTCACTCACGCCTTAGGCAAGGCCTATGGTGGTGAGGCATGCTTGCTAAAGTGCTTGGGTAGCCAAAGGTTTTCTCTCAACAAAAAGGGATTAGACTATACCCCAAGAATGGCAAGGCGGCCTTTGCAACTCCCAAAACTAGTTTTGTGAGGGGCAATGGTCGGTTTTGCAATAGATGCAAGCAAGTTGGGAATGTATAGCAATATTGCAAGAGCAAGAAAAATGCTAATGTATCCTCTGTTCAATTTGATTCTTGCTATTTGCTTACCAAGGGTGTAAATGGTGTGAGAGCTAAGTTCATCGGTGCACCCATTGTGGGCTCAAAGAAGAAAGCTATTTGGGTGCCCAAGAGTCTATTCACTAACCTTGGAGGACCCAAAAAGGTTTGGGTACCTAAAAAGAATTGAAATTCCTTTGTAGGTCAATTATAAAGCCGGAGGAAAGCATTGGGTACTTGATAGTGGGTGCACTCAACATATGACCAGAGATCAAGGGATGTTCAAATCATTCAATTCAAGTGGGCAAAATGAGTTTGATAGTATTACTTTTGGTGATAATGGCAAAGGCAAGGTCAAGGGGCTTGGTAAGATTGCTATATCCAATGACATGATGTGTTGCTAGTAGAATCTCTCAACTTCAACATGTTGTCCGTGGCACAATTGTGTGATTTGGGATTCAAATGCATATTTGGGGTTGATGATGTTGAGATCATAAGTGTGGATGGCTTGGATTTGATCTTCAAAGGATTTAGATATGAGAATCTCTATTTGGTGGACTTCAATGCTAGTGAAACTCAACTCTCAACTTGTTTGTTCACCAAGTCAAGCATGGGTTGGTTGTGGCATAGGAGATTGGCACATGTTGGTATGAAGCAATTGGACAAATTGATCAAGCATGATCTTGTGAAGGGCTTGAAACATGTGAAGTTTGAAAAGGATAGATTGTGTAGCTCTTGTCAAGCCAGGAAGCAAGTTGGAAACACTCATCCCAACAAGGGCATGATGAGCACAAGCAATGCACTTGAGTTATTGCACATGAATTTATTTGGGCCAACAACTACAAGCATTGGTGGAAACAAGTATGGCTTTGTGAGAGTGGATGATTTCACAAGATACACATGGATCTTCTTTTTAGTTGACAAGAGTGAGGTCTTTGATATATTCAAGTCATTTGTCAAGAGAAGCCAAAATGAGTTTGATACAAGGATCAAGAAATTGAGAAGTGACAATGGGAGTGAATTTAGGAATACAAGAATTGATGAGCTTTGTGATGATTTTGGAGTCAAGCATCAATTCTCGAACAATTACACTCCACAATCAAATGGCCTTGTTGAGAGGAAGAATAGGACTTTGATTGATATGGCAAGGTCAATGCTTAGTGAGTACAGTGTGAGTGATGCATTTTGGGCAGAAGCTATCAACATGGCCTGCTATTGTAGCAACCGACTCTATTATCACCCTCTCTTGAAGAAGACACCATATAAGCTATTGAATGGAAGAAAGCCCAACATTGCATACTTTAGAGTATTTGGATGCAAATGCTATATTCTCAAGAAAGGCACTAGATTGAGCAAATTTGAGAAGAAATGTGATGAAGGGTTCTTACTTGGTTACTCCACTACAAGCAAAGCATATAGAGTTTGGAATAAGGCACATGGCATAGTGGAAGAAGTGCATGGTGTAGAGTTTTATGAAACAAATGGCTCTCAAGATGAGAATGAGAATTTGGATAATGTGAGAGGCATTCAATTGGCCAAAGAAATGAAGAATATGGATATTGGTGATATTTGGCCTAGAGAGGTGATAGATGTGGAAGATGATAGGAATCAAGTGCTCCCTCCTCCAAATGTGCAAATCAACAATCAACCAAGTGCTAGTGGCTCTCATGATCAATCTCAAGTCCAACAAGTGCAAGATCAACAAGTGGCTAATTCATCTCAAGCAAATAAATCAAATGCCCAACCAAGTGCAAGTGATCAAGCTCAAGCACTCCAACCGATTCATATTGCAAGAGATCATCCATTGGATCAAATAGTTGGTGATATTAGAAGTGGTGTGCAAACTAGATCAAGATTGGCTTCATTTTGTGAGCACTACTCTTTTGTGTCATCATTTGAGCCGACAAGGATAGAAGACGCTTTGATGGATGTTGATTAGGTGAATGCAATGCATGAAGAGTTGAACAACTTCATCCGTAATCAAGTGTGGGAATTAGTTGAAAGGCCAAAGAACTACAATGTGATTGGAACCAAGTGGGTCCTTCGGAACAAGCAAGATCAAGATGGCATAGATGTGAGGAACAAAGCAAGATTGGTAGCACAAGGCTATACACAAGTGGAAGGTCTTGAATTTGGAGAAACATATGCCCCGGTTGCAAGGTTGAAAGCAATAAGAATCTTATTAGCTTATCCTTGTGCCGACAACATCAAGCTCTATCAAATAGATGAGTGCATTCTTAAATGGATACATTAATGAGCTAGTTTATGTTGAGCAACCACCCAGTTTTGAAAGATGACAAGAAGCCCAACCATGTGTACAAGCTAAAGAAGGCACTATATGGTTTGAAGCAAGCACCTAGAGCATGGTATGAGAGATTGAGGGATTACTCTCTAAAGGGTTCAAGATGGGAAAGGTTGACACTACTCTCTTCACCAAAAGGATTGGCAAAGATTTGTTTGTGTGCCAGATATATGTGGATGATATCATTTTTGTCTCAACAAATCAAGATTTTTGTGAGGAGTTTGGAGAGATGATGGCTAGTGAGTTTGAAATGTCAATGATTGGAGAGCTTAGTTACTTCTCATGCCATAAAAAATACTTCTTTTTTGGACTTCAAATCAAGCAAATGAAAAATGGCACATTTGTGAGTCAAGGCAAGTATATCAAGGACATGTTGAAGAAATTTGGAATGGATGAAGCTAAGGCAATTCACACACCAATGGGCACTAATGGTCATTTGGATTTGGATACAAGTGGTAATGTGGTGGATCAAAAGTTGTATCGGTCTATGATTGGAAGCCTACTCTATGTGACAGCATCAAGGCCAGATGTCATGTTTAGTGTATGCATGTGTGCTAGATTTCATGCCTCACCAAGAGAAAGTCACTTGAAAGCAACAAAGAGAATATTAAGGTACTTGAAGCATACACCCTGTTGACGGTCACTAACGACCATATCCGACCGCCAATTATAGTCCAAAAGCAGGAGGACATGAACATACTTTTGACACATATGCTTTCACTATTGACAAAGTTCCACTTGTATTGAAAGCTTATTATTTTGCAGAGACTATATCAAAATACAGTGGAACAAGAATCAAAAGACGCCAACATTGAAAGCGTAACGCAGATCATATACCAAGGAGTCAAGCAAAGGCCCACTTTCATGCAAAATTTGGGCCGAACACCTACGTGAAGGAAACCCTGGTCCAACCAAAAGCCCACCAGAGAAAGGCGGTGGCGAGAGAAGCAGGCCAGGGTGCAGCCGCACCAGGGGTGCGGCCGCACCGCCACTGGCGCCCCTCGGACCCACCTTTCTCTGGCGGTTGCATGCCGACATGTAGAGGCGGTGTAGGCTAGTTTCCTATTTTATGGCACCCCAAACCGACCTCCTTTATGTATAAAAGGAGGGGTAGTGCTCTCATATCACACACACCACCTTGAGTCAATACATCTTGAGCACACCTCTCTAGTTTTTACTTTTTCCTTAGTAGTGCTAGAGCAAGGCAAAGCTACCTTGGAGGGCTTGACTCCTTGGAGAAGAATCTTGGTATGAATAAGATGAATCATTTCTCCAAAGTCTTGTCTTCAATTTATCGATATAGTTATGCAAGTAAACTAGAGTATAGTTCTCATGATATTATCTTGATATATGAGCTACTCTATAGTTTATATGTCATGATGTTGCCATGTAGAATTTTATGCTTAAACATTCATATCATGTTTATGATAAGAAATAGAGTTAAGTTGAGGTGGCGGTTCATCGTGCTTTCAGGTGTGCCCAAGCTTCTTACCTGTCGATCCATAGGGTCGGGGACCCGGGGGGGTTTGGGTAGTTTCTCTATACGCGAGCATGGTGCTCGGGTATATAGAGACAGGTGAATGCATTTCATGCTCCGCGGTTGAGGGGTAGGCGGCAGGTGGTGACAGCCCTATCCGTCCTTCGTAATCCCCCACGTTCGGGTATGGTGTAGGAGTACGTAAATTGTCACATGAGGTTGCTGGCAGACCAGTACTCGGTGGCCTCCCGACCTATCTCACACTTAGCGCTAGTTCTTACTCATGTACATGTATGATTACTTACTATTCTTTGCATAGCTGTATCAAGGATATGCCTACTCTCATAGATTTATTCTTTTATTCTTTAGTCCTTCTTCCTTCTTTCTCTGCTCAGGTGTTAGACTCGAGTGTGTGTCACACTATCCCAAAAGTATCATGTTTACCCCTGCCATAAGCATTTGGTTCATCTTTGCAATCATGTTATCTTGTTCATATCCATACTAGACTCTTACACCATGCCTTCCTTTGGGAAAATATAAATAACGATACCCTGAAATACTTCCGGGTGAAATGCTAACTAACGGTATTTCCGTGCGCTTGCGGAGTTAAATCTGTAATCGTTAAGATTTACCGGTTGACATTCTCTAGTGTCATTGCCTTTTCTGGCAGTGATGCTAGGAAATGCCAACAGGCATTTCTGGCGCCGTTGCCGGGGATGGATCCTACCTCTATTCTTGGTGACGACACTAAGAAATGCCAACAAGCATTTCTGGCGCCGTTGCCGGGGAAGGCATTGGTGTATAAGATCTAGTAGGACATGTTCATGATGATATGCATGCATGGTAACCACTGCTTGTGCAGGCTAACTCTGCTTGTTTTCTCCTGTTGTGGATGAAAACAGGATAGTGTATGACTGGTTTCTCCCTGCCGAACAATTACATCAGCAATCCGGAGGCACTCCTAAGGAAGAACCGGTCTCGTGCCGCTTCTTCTTCTGCTACTCCACCGTCAGCTGAACCAGTCAACCCCGCACCATCCGCTACTACCGCTATGGCCCAGAAGACCCTCCGCGAATTCTCTGTCCCGCCGTTGCCAACGTGCCCACCGGGCCCGCTGTCAACGTAGGTGACAAGAACTTTGAGCTTCGTACCGGGCTCATTACAATGGTGCAGGCAAGCCCGTTCTGCGGCTTGCCAAGCGAGGACGCAAATGCGCATCTCCAACACTTCCTTGAGTTGTGCGACACTATCGTCATCAAGGATGTCGCACCAGAGATCATCAGGCTCCGTCTGTTCCCTTCTCCTTGTGGGGAAGGCGAAACAGTGGTTCTACAAGGACAAGGAAGCAGTCGACACGTGGGCAAAATGCTCCACGGCGTTTCTCGCTAAATTCTTCCCCATGGGCAAAACCACTGCCCTGAGGGGAAGAATTGCCAACTTCCAGCAAATTCCACTGAAACCATACCCGAGGCATGGGAGAGGCTACAAGAATACATCCTCGCCTGCCCACACCACGGTATGGAAAAATTGGCTAGTGCTCCAGAACTTTTATGATGGGTTAACGCCCATGTCAAAAGGGCACCTTGATGCTGCTACTGGAGGGGCATTCCTCTCACTCACCACCACCGGAGCTACGGCTCTGATCGATAAAATGGTAACCAACCAAGGTTGGGGAGAGGAAAGAAAACAACAAAAAGGCATGCATACCGTGAAGGAGACGGATATGCCTTGCTGTCAAATTAGACCTCCTCATGAAAAGACTCGACGAACGTGCCAATGAAAAGGAAATACAAGGCACTGTCAAGGCCATGGACTCGCAGATGACCTGCGAGGTCTGTGGTGATGTTGGCCACTCGGGGAATGACTGCCCCGAGACCCGTGAAGACGCTGCCTACATAAACAACGGGTTTCCGCCAACCAGGAGGCAATAATGGGTGGAACAACCAACAGCGTCCACCATTTCAAGGAGGTAATTCAAATTTCAATTCCAATTACAATTCGAATCAACCTTCCTTG
Organism: Tripidium arundinaceum; assembly: GCA_030439765.1. NCBI lineage: Eukaryota > Viridiplantae > Streptophyta > Magnoliopsida > Poales > Poaceae > Tripidium > Tripidium arundinaceum. Next base: position 13,891 of record JAHUYU010002897.1, read on the forward strand.
AAAGATTTAGTTTTAGGCCAAGCAAAAATCAATGAAAATCTTACTAAAAAGCTTGCCTATAATGATAAAGTACTTGAAAATATAAATTCTAAAATTGAAAGTTTATCCTCCTCTGTTAAGAATCAACTGAGCTTTAATAAAATGATAGAAACTCAACTAGCTCAAATTGCTGCCGCTATTCCTATCAACCATTCGGGAAAAATCCCGGGGCAACCCGAGAATTCCCCCGAATTTATTCATTCAGCTGCAGAGCAATGAAGGAGGAGAAGTCTTGCCGACAGACTATAAAATGTCGAGCCCTTGCCGAAGGTAAATCGGTAGTTATCTTTCAATAATAAATAAATATTTTCAAAATTTCAAAATTCAAAAATTAAAATAAACTTTTCAAAAAAAGAGAAAATAACTTCCAGATAGTTCAGATTTTTCTGTTATCTTTTCTCTTTTTCAAAATATTTATGAAAATATAAAAATTCAATAAATGCTTTGTGGAAAATCAATTTCGGGAGCAAACGATTGAATTGGAGGGAAGCACCAACGGCTACTTCTTTCTCATAGCCGTTGGAGCAACCGGCCAAAGGGGGGGCAGCAGAGGGCCCACCTCTGGTGCGGCCGCACCAGGGGTGCGGCCGCACCCAGGCTGGCGCCTCTCGTGCTGCTGCTTCTCCAACGACTAGTAGCCGTTATCCTCTCCCCCTTTGTGCTGGTGCTTCGTGCTATAAATAGGAGAGCTCGGGCTAAGACTCCCCTCATTCTCTACTCTCCATTCTTTTCACCCCCTCTCACTCTCTTGCTCCACCGCTTGCAAAAATCTCCTTTCCACAAAGATTGAGTACAAGGAAACTCTGCAGAAATTTTCTAAGGCTCATCAACACCAAGTCAAGCTCGCGGGTTGTTCGATTTGTTTTCACTAACATAACCCCGTTTGCGAGCTTTGTTGTTGTCTTTTTCGCCATGGGCAAGTTCGGGAGGAAACTCGCCGGCACCTTCAAGAAGGCCGTAGGAGCGAGCTCGAGTCGCTCCCGTGGAAGCTCAAGCACGCGCTACACCGAGCCCGAAGAGAGTCCGATGCATGAAGAAGAAGAAACCGAAGAACAAGAAGAAGAGCAAGAACAACCGATGGAAGAAGGCGATGATGATCCACACCTTGATTTGGAGGGAGACCGGGAGATGCAAGCGTACCACCTCATCAAGGACCGCGAATTCATCCACACACCGGCATACCACCCCGATCTCCTGACAAAAATAGGTATGGATTCTGAATTCACCATCATTTGGAAAGCCGTCGGATGGGAGAAAATTGCTCCAATCGACGAGCTAGGTTCTCGCCTCTTAACAATTCAATTCTTATGTTCTTTGCAAGAAGTTGAGGGTGGGATTACTTTCCGTCTTTTTGAAAAAGAATATTATCTTACATGGAGAAATCTCAGCTCTCATATAGGCTTTAGTACAAAATGCTCAATTGACTTAAATCATGCTCTCAAAGGTTTTAATCGCCATGAATTTTGGAGAATGATTTCGGGTCAAAATGTAATTGGCAAGTTTCAACCTCGTAATATGAATATTCATCTTCCCACTTTGAGGTTCATGCATCGCTGGATTGCCATGACTTTGTTTGCTAGGCAAGACATAGAGATTTGTTTATCATGCCGAACTGCAAATTCTCTATGCCATGATCAAAAAGATTAAAATTGCTCTTGTGAAAGAAATGTTTAAACATTGGTTAGAAACTTTCAGGGCCTGTACATCTATCTCTTGCATGTCCCTGGTAACTCGTATTGCCGCCAATATCGGTGCGTTGGATGGACAAGATGTGACATACATCTCTACTCTACGCATCAATATTGATGAGCACTACTTGATACAGGGGCACCATTTGAAATATGACGATGCAGGGAACCTTGTATTTTTCTTCCCGGGATATACAAATGAGATCCCGCTCCCTAACCCGGGATTCTCTTTGTATACATCCCCGTCACTCACCTTCACTCTTGTCGAACAAGAGGAAGCACGCAGGAGTTCTGTTTCTCGCAGGGGAACAAGAAGCAGGCCTAGAGACGAAGCTGGCAGCTCTCAACAGCCACCGACACCAACACCAACACAACTGGTGCCTCAGACATTCCATACGGAGTGGTTCCCGGCCACACAGACGCCCGAATTCACTTCTGGATATCAGCATGGCTGGGAACACACCCCGCAACCACACGAGGCCGGAGGATCGGGATGGCACGAGGCCGATGATTCGGCATGGGCGCGTCACTCGTCTGACTCTAAGGGGCTACCACCGCATGTCCATCCACGGCAGTCCACTTCAACCGTCGGGAGTTGGACGGCATCAACACTCGCCTCAGAGGATTAGGCATCCGCACAGGTGAAATTCAAAATACACTCAACACTCATGTGCAGGATACGAGTCAGTGGCATCAACAGCAGCAACAACAGTTTGCGGATATCAACGCTCTGCTAAGGCAACAACAGGAAGCACAGGCAGCCTATTGGCGGTCTATGGGATACAATCCCGGACCATAGGCCTCAAGCAAGCTTGGGGGAGGGCCCCCGCAGAGGTACCTTGTATCTTTAATTTTTCGCATTTATTTTCTGCATTTATATAATATATATATATAATAAATAATAAATAAAATAAAAGAATTCCACTCCCATATGTGTTTAAGGAATGTTTAGTTTCTCCTAAAGATGAAATGATGAATAATTGCTCTGCCTATAATTCATCTGTGCCTAGGTTATAACTTAGTATTTCCCAAGATTCAAGTTTATTGGCTAAAATTGTCTCATCCTGAGAACTTGAAAACTTGTGGGTTGCAAATGCATGCTCCTTTTCTAAGTTGTTGCAAGTTATGATATGGTACAAATAGAATTACTATGACTTTGTTCTGAGAGAAACTTGACATCCGGAGTTTTTCATTTTCCAAAAATACTTAAATTCAAAAAGTTCCTCAATGATTATGAATACCTACCAAAGCCATATGACATGATTCAAAAGTCAAAACCTTAGTCATATGCTACTTGTTATTACATTGAACTTTGTCAAATTGTTTGTGACCCTTGTTGAAGATTCTTGTCATGCACCCATGATCAAGACACACGTACACCCACAAATAAAGTGCTGACTCTTACACTAAGAGTTACGCAACTCATTTTGTTCGTCTACTAAAAATACTCCAATTATTATGATTCTCTCTCCAAAAAAATACTCATGTGCCAAAAGAGAGTATGGGCTATCTTATTCTCACTAGCGGGTATCGAGGTACCCATTATTTTCTCTCGGGGCGGGCATCGAAGTGCCCATTGTTTTCTCTTTTTTTTTTCTTTTTGCATCATGCTCTTTGGCATGCTTTCTTTTTCTCATGCACTTTGGCATGGTTTTCTTCTTTTTTTTAGCATAGCCCAAACTCTCTTTTGGCACATGAGTATTTTTTTGGAGAGAGAATCATAATAATTGGAGTATTTTTAGTAGACGAACAAAATGAGTTGCGTAACTCTTAGTGTAAGAGTCAGCACTTTATTTGTGGGTGTACGTGTGTCTTGATCATGGGTGCATGACAAGAATCTTCAACAAGGGTCACAAACAATTTGACAAAGTTCAATGTAATAACAAGTAGCATATGACTAAGGTTTTGACTTTTGAATCATGTCATATGGCTTTGGTAGGTATTCATAATCATTGAGGAACTTTTTGAATTTAAGTATTTTTGGAAAATGAAAAACTCCGGATGTCAAGTTTCTCTCAGAACAAAGTCATAGTAAATTCTATTTGTACCATATCATAACTTGCAACAACTTAGAAAAGGAGCATGCATTTGCAACCCACAAGTTTTCAAGTTCTCAGGATGAGACAATTTTAGCCAATAAACTTGAATCTTGGGAAATACTAAGTTATAACCTAGGCACAGATGAATTATAGGCAGAGCAATTATTCATCATTTCATCTTTAGGAGAAACTAAACATTCCTTAAACACATATGGGAGTGGAATTCTTTTATTTTATTTATTATTTATTATATATATATATTATATAAATGCAGAAAATAAATGCGAAAAATTAAAGATACAAGGTACCTCTGCGGGGGCCCTCCCCCAAGCTTGCTTGAGGCCTATGGTCCGGGATTGTATCCCATAGACCGCCAATAGGCTGCCTGTGCTTCCTGTTGTTGCCTTAGCAGAGCGTTGATATCCGCAAACTGTTGTTGCTGCTGTTGATGCCACTGACTCGTATCCTGCACATGAGTGTTGAGTGTATTTTGAATTTCACCTGTGCGGATGCCTAATCCTCTGAGGCGAGTGTTGATGCCGTCCAACTCCCGACGGGTTGAAGTGGACTGCCGTGGATGGACATGCGGTGGTAGCCCCTTAGAGTCAGACGAGTGACGCGCCCATGCCGAATCATCGGCCTCGTGCCATCCCGATCCTCCGGCCTCGTGTGGTTGCGGGGTGTGTTCCCAGCCATGCTGATATCCAGAAGTGAATTCGGGCGTCTGTGTGGCCGGGAACCACTCCGTATGGAATGTCTGAGGCACCAGTTGTGTTGGTGTTGGTGGTCGGTGGCTGTTGAGAGCTGCCAGCTTCGTCTCTAGGCCTGCTTCTTGTTCCCCTGCGAGAAACAGAACTCCTGCGTGCTTCCTCTTGTTCGACAAGAGTGAAGGTGAGTGACGGGGATGTATACAAAGAGAATCCCGGGTTAGGGAGCGGGATCTCATTTGTATATCCCGGGAAGAAAAATACAAGGTTCCCTGCATCGTCATATTTCAAATGGTGCCCCTGTATCAAGTAGTGCTCATCAATATTGATGCGTAGAGTAGAGATGTATATCACATCTTGTCCATCCAACGCACCGATATTGGCGGCAATACGAGTTACCAGGGACATGCAAGAGATAGATGTACAAGGCCCTGAAAGTTTCTAACCAATGTTTAAAACATTTCTTTCACAAGAGCAATTTTAATCTTTTTGATCATGGCATAGAGAATTTGCAGTTCGGCATGATAAACAAATCTTATGTCTTGCCTAGCAAACAAAGTCATGGCAATCCAGCGATGCATGAACCTCAAAGTGGGAAGATGAATATTCATATTACGAGGTTGAAACTTGCCAATTACATTTTGACCCGAAATCATTCTCCAAAATTCATGGCGATTAAAACCTTTGAGAGCATGATTTAAGTCAATTGAGCATTTTGTACTAAAGCCTATATGAGAGCTGAGATTTCTCCATGTAAGATAATATTCTTTTTCAAAAAGACGGAAAGTAATCCCACCCTCAACTTCTTGCAAAGAACATAAGAATTGAATTGTTAAGAGGCGAGAACCTAGCTCGTCGATTGGAGCAATTTTCTCCCATCCGACGGCTTTCCAAATGATGGTGAATTCAGAATCCATACCTATTTTTGTCAGGAGATCGGGGTGGTATGCCGGTGTGTGATGAATTCGCGGTCCTTGATGAGGTGGTACGCTTGCATCTCCCGGTCTCCCTCCAAATCAAGGTGTGGATCATCATCGCCTTCTTCCATCGGTTGTTCTTGCTCTTCTTCTTGTTCTTCGGTTTCTTCTTCTTCATGCATCGGACTCTCTTCGGGCTCGGTGTAGCGCGTGCTTGAGCTTCCACGGGAGCGACTCGAGCTCGCTCCTACGGCCTTCTTGAAGGTGCCGGCGAGTTTCCTCCCGAACTTGCCCATGGCGAAAAAGACAACAACAAAGCTCGCAAACGGGGTTATGTTAGTGAAAACAAATCGAACAACCCGCGAGCTTGACTTGGTGTTGATGAGCCTTAGAAAATTTCTGCAGAGTTTCCTTGTACTCAATCTTTGTGGAAAGGAGATTTTTTGCAAGCGGTGGAGCAAGAGAGTGAGAGGGGGGGTGAAAAGGAATGGAGAGTAGAGAATGAGGGGAGTCTTAGCCCGAGCTCTCCTATTTATAGCACGAAGCACCAGCACAAAGGGGGGAGAGGATAACGGCTACTAGTCGTTGGAGAAGCAGCAGCACGAGAGGCGCCAGCCTGGGTGCGGCCGCACCCCTGGTGCGGCCGCACCAGAGGTGGGCCCTCTGCTGCCCCCCTTTGGCCGGTTGCTCCCAACGGCTATGAGAAAGAAGTAGCCGTTGGTGCTTCCCTCCAATTCAATCGTTTGCTCCCGAAATTGATTTTCCACAAAGCATTTATTGAATTTTTATATTTTCATAAATATTTTGAAAAAGAGAAAAGATAACAGAAAAATCTGAACTATCTGGAAGTTATTTTCTCTTTTTTTTGAAAAGTTTATTTTAATTTTTGAATTTTGAAATTTTGAAAATATTTATTTATTATTGAAAGATAACTACCGATTTACCTTCGGCAAGGGCTCGACATTTTATAGTCTGTCGGCAAGACTTCTCCTCCTTCATTGCTCTGCAGCTGAATGAATAAATTCGGGGGAATTCTCGGGTTGCCCCGGGATTTTTCCCGAATGGTTGATAGGAATAGCGGCAGCAATTTGAGCTAGTTGAGTTTCTATCATTTTATTAAAGCTCAGTTGATTCTTAACAGAGGAGGATAAACTTTCAATTTTAGAATTTATATTTTCAAGTACTTTATCATTATAGGCAAGCTTTTTAGTAAGATTTTCATTGATTTTTGCTTGGCCTAAAACTAAATCTTTCAAGGAAGGTTGATTCGAATTGTAATTGGAATTGAAATTTGAATTACCTCCTTGAAATGGTGGACGCTGTTGGTTGTTCCACCCATTATTGCCTCCTGGTTGGCGGAACCCGTTGTTTATGTAGGCAGCGTCTTCACGGGTCTCGGGGCAGTCATTCCCCGAGTGGCCAACATCACCACAGACCTCGCAGGTCATCTGCGAGTCCATGGCCTTGACAGTGCCTTGTATTTCCTTTTCATTGGCACGTTCGTCGAGTCTTTTCATGAGGAGGTCTATTTGACAGCAAGCATATCCATCTCCTTCACGGTATGCATGCCTTTTTGTTGTTTTCTTTCCTCTCCCCAACCTTGGTTGGTTACCATTTTATCGATCAGAGCCGTAGCTCCGGTGGGGTGGTGAGTGAGAGGAATGCCCCCTCCAGTAGCAGCATCAAGGTGCCCTTTTGACATGGGCGTTAACCCATCATAAAAGTTCTGGAGCACTAGCCAATTTTCCATACCGTGGTGTGTGGGCAGGCGAGGATGTATTCTTGTAGCCTCTCCCATGCCTCGGGTATGGTTTCAGTGGGAATTTTGCTGGAAGTTGGCAATTCTTCCCCTCAGGGCAGTGGTTTTGCCCATGGGGAAGAATTTAGCGAGAAACGCCGTGGAGCATTTTGCCCACGTGTCGACTGCTTCCTTGTCCTTGTAGAACCACTGTTTCGCCTTCCCCACAAGGGAGAAGGGAAAACAGACGGAGCCTGATGATCTCTGGTGCGACATCCTTGATGACGATAGTGTCGCACAACTCAAGGAAGTGTTGGAGATGCGCATTTGCGTCCTCGCTTGGCAAGCCGCAGAACGGGCTTGCCTGCACCATTGTAATGAGCCCGGTACGAAGCTCAAAGTTCTTGTCACCTACGTTGACAGCGGGCCCGGTGGGCACGTTGGCAACGGCCGGGACAGAGAATTCGCGGAGGGTCTTCTGGGCCATAGCGGTAGTAGCGGATGGTGCGGGGTTGACTGGTTCAGCTGACGGTGGAGTAGCAGAAGAAGAAGCGGCACGAGACCGGTTCTTCCTTAGGAGTGCCTCCGGATTGCTGATGTAATTGTTCGGCAGGGAGAAACCAGTCATACACTATCCTGTTTTCATCCACAACAGGAGAAAACAAGCAGAGTTAGCCTGCACAAGCAGTGGTTACCATGCATGCATATCATCATGAACATGTCCTACTAGATCTTATACACCCAATGCCTTCCCCGGCAACGGCGCCAGAAATGCTTGTTGGCATTTCTTAGTGTCGTCACCAAGAATAGAGGTAGGATCCATCCCCGGCAACGGCGCCAGAAATGCCTGTTGGCATTTCCTAGCATCACTGCCAGAAAAGGCAATGACACTAGAGAATGTCAACCGGTAAATCTTAACGATTACAGATTTAACTCCGCAAGCGCACGGAAATACCGTTGTAGCATTTCACCCGGAAGTATTTCAGGGTATCGTTATTTATATTTTCCCAAAGGAAGGCATGGTGTAAAGAGTCTAGTATGGATATGAACAAGATAACATGATTGCAAAGATGAACCAAATGCTTATGGCAGGGGTAAACATGATACTTTTGGGGATAGTGTGACACACACTCGAGTCTAACACCTGAGCAGAGAAAGAAGGAAGAAGGACTAAAGAATAAAAGAATAAATCTATGAGAGTAGGCATATCCTTGATACAGCTATGCAAAGAATAGTAAGTAATCATACATGTACATGAGTAAGAACTAGCGCTAAGTGTGAGATAGGTCGGGAGGCCACCGAGTACTGGTCTGCCAGCAACCTCATGTGACAATTTACGTACTCCTACACCATACCCGAACGTGGGGGATTACGAAGGACGGATAGGGCTGTCACCACCTGCCGCCTACCCCTCAACCGCGAGCATGAAATGCATTCACCTGTCTCTATATACCCGAGCACCATGCTCGCGTATAGAGAAACTACCCAAACCCCCCCGGGTCCCCGACCCTATGGATCGACAGGTAAGAAGCTTGGGCACACCTGAAAGCACGATGAACCGCCACCTCAACTTAACTCTATTTCTTATCATAAACATGATATGAATGTTTAAGCATAAAATTCTACATGGCAACATCATGACATATAAACTATAGAGTAGCTCATATATCAAGATAATATCATGAGAACTATACTCTAGTTTACTTGCATAACTATATCGATAAATTGAAGACAAGACTTTGGAGAAATGATTCATCTTATTCATACCAAGATTCTTCTCCAAGGAGTCAAGCCCTCCAAGGTAGCTTTGCCTTGCTCTAGCACTACTAAGGAAAAAAGTAAAAACTAGAGAGGTGCTCAAGATGTATTGACTCAAGGTGGTGTGTGTGATATGAGAGCACTACCCCTCCTTTTATACATAAAGGAGGTCGGTTTGGGGTGCCATAAAATAGGAAACTAGCCTACACCGCCTCTACATGTCGGCATGCAACCGCCAGAGAAAGGTGGGGTCCGAGGGGCGCCAGTGGCGGTGCGGCCGCACCCCTGGTGCGGCTGCACCCTGGCCTGCTTCTCTCGCCACCGCCTTTCTCTGGTGGGCTTTTGGTTGGACCAGGGTTTCCTTCACGTAGGTGTTCGGCCCAAATTTTGCATGAAAGTGGGCCTTTGCTTGACTCCTTGGTATATGATCTGCGTTACGCTTTCAATGTTGGCGTCTTTTGATTCTTGTTCCACTGTATTTTGATATAGTCTCTGCAAAATAATAAGCTTTCAATACAAGTGGAACTTTGTCAATAGTGAAAGCATATGTGTCAAAAGTATGTTCATTCCTCCTGCTTTTGGACTATAATTGGCGGTCGGATATGGTCGTTAGTGACCGTCAACAGGGTGTATGCTTCAAGTACCTTAATATTCTCTTTGTTGCTTTCAAGTGACTTTCTCTTGGTGAGGCATGAAATCTAGCACACATGCATACACTAAACATGACATCTGGCCTTGATGCTGTCACATAGAGTAGGCTTCCAATCATAGACCGATACAACTTTTGATCCACCACATTACCACTTGTATCCAAATCCAAATGACCATTAGTGCCCATTGGTGTGTGAATTGCCTTAGCTTCATCCATTCCAAATTTCTTCAACATGTCCTTGATATACTTGCCTTGACTCACAAATGTGCCATTTTTCATTTGCTTGATTTGAAGTCCAAAAAAGAAGTATTTTTTATGGCATGAGAAGTAACTAAGCTCTCCAATCATTGACATTTCAAACTCACTAGCCATCATCTCTCCAAACTCCTCACAAAAATCTTGATTTGTTGAGACAAAAAATGATATCATCCACATATATCTGGCACACAAACAAATCTTTGCCAATCCTTTTGGTGAAGAGAGTAGTGTCAACCTTTCCCATCTTGAACCCTTTAGAGAGTAATCCCTCAATCTCTCATACCATGCTCTAGGTGCTTGCTTCAAACCATATAGTGCCTTCTTTAGCTTGTACACATGGTTGGGCTTCTTGTCATCTTCAAAACTGGGTGGTTGCTCAACATAAACTAGCTCATTAATGTATCCATTTAAGAATGCACTCATCTATTTGATAGAGCTTGATGTTGTCGGCACAAGGATAAGCTAATAAGATTCTTATTGCTTTCAACCTTGCAACCGGGGCAATTATGTTTCTCCAAATTCAAGACCTTCCACTTGTGTATAGCCTTGTGCTACCAATCTTGCTTTGTTCCTCACATCTATGCCATCTTGATCTTGCTTGTTCCGAAGGACCCACTTGGTTCCAATCACATTGTAGTTCTTTGGCCTTTCAACTAATTCCCACACTTGATTCCGGATGAAGTTGTTCAACTCTTCATGCATTGCATTCACCTAATCAACATCCATCAAAGCGTCTTCTATCCTTGTCGGCTCAAATGATGACACAAAAGAGTAGTGCTCACAAAATGAAGCCAATCTTGATCTAGTTTGCACACCACTTCTAATATCACCAACTATTTGATCCAATGGATGATCTCTTGCAATATGAATCGGTTGGATTTGGATACAAGTGGTAATGTGGTGGATCAAAAGTTGTATCGGTCTATGATTGGAAGCCTACTCTATGTGACAGCATCAAGGCCAGATGTCATGTTTAGTGTATGCATGTGTGCTAGATTTCATGCCTCACCAAGAGAAAGTCACTTGAAAGCAACAAAGAGAATATTAAGGTACTTGAAGCATACACCCTGTTGACGGTCACTAACGACCATATCCGACCGCCAATTATAGTCCAAAAGCAGGAGGAATGAACATACTTTTGACACATATGCTTTCACTATTGACAAAGTTCCACTTGTATTGAAAGCTTATTATTTTGCAGAGACTATATCAAAATACAGTGGAACAAGAATCAAAAGACGCCAACATTGAAAGGCGTAACGCAGATCATATACCAAGGAGTCAAGCAAAGGCCCACTTTCATGCAAAATTTGGGCCGAACACCTACGTGAAGGAAACCCTGGTCCAACCAAAAGCCCACCAGAGAAAGGCGGTGGCGAGAGAAGCAGGCCAGGGTGCAGCCGCACCAGGGGTGCGGCCGCACCGCCACTGGCGCCCCTCGGACCCACCTTTCTCTGGCGGTTGCATGCCGACATGTAGAGGCGGTGTAGGCTAGTTTCCTATTTTATGGCACCCCCAAACCGACCTCCTTTATGTATAAAAGGAGGGGTAGTGCTCTCATATCACACACACCACCTTGAGTCAATACATCTTGAGCACACCTCTCTAGTTTTTACTTTTTCCTTAGTAGTGCTAGAGCAAGGCAAAGCTACCTTGGAGGGCTTGACTCCTTGGAGAAGAATCTTGGTATGAATAAGATGAATCATTTCTCCAAAGTCTTGTCTTCAATTTATCGATATAGTTATGCAAGTAAACTAGAGTATAGTTCTCATGATATTATCTTGATATATGAGCTACTCTATAGTTTATATGTCATGATGTTGCCATGTAGAATTTTATGCTTAAACATTCATATCATGTTTATGATAAGAAATAGAGTTAAGTTGAGGTGGCGGTTCATCGTGCTTTCAGGTGTGCCCAAGCTTCTTACCTGTCGATCCATAGGGTCGGGGACCCGGGGGGGTTTGGGTAGTTTCTCTATACGCGAGCATGGTGCTCGGGTATATAGAGACAGGTGAATGCATTTCATGCTCCGCGGTTGAGGGGTAGGCGGCAGGTGGTGACAGCCCTATCCGTCCTTCGTAATCCCCCACGTTCGGGTATGGTGTAGGAGTACGTAAATTGTCACATGAGGTTGCTGGCAGACCAGTACTCGGTGGCCTCCCGACCTATCTCACACTTAGCGCTAGTTCTTACTCATGTACATGTATGATTACTTACTATTCTTTGCATAGCTGTATCAAGGATATGCCTACTCTCATAGATTTATTCTTTTATTCTTTAGTCCTTCTTCCTTCTTTCTCTGCTCAGGTGTTAGACTCGAGTGTGTGTCACACTATCCCAAAAGTATCATGTTTACCCCTGCCATAAGCATTTGGTTCATCTTTGCAATCATGTTATCTTGTTCATATCCATACTAGACTCTTTACACCATGCCTTCCTTTGGGAAAATATAATAACGATACCCTGAAATACTTCCGGGTGAAATGCTACAACGGTATTTCCGTGCGCTTGCGGAGTTAAATCTGTAATCGTTAAGATTTACCGGTTGACATTCTCTAGTGTCATTGCCTTTTCTGGCAGTGATGCTAGGAAATGCCAACAGGCATTTCTGGCGCCGTTGCCGGGGATGGATCCTACCTCTATTCTTGGTGACGACACTAAGAAATGCCAACAAGCATTTCTGGCGCCGTTGCCGGGGAAGGCATTGGTGTATAAGATCTAGTAGGACATGTTCATGATGATATGCATGCATGGTAACCACTGCTTGTGCAGGCTAACTCTGCTTGTTTTCTCCTGTTGTGGATGAAAACAGGATAGTGTATGACTGGTTTCTCCCTGCCGAACAATTACATCAGCAATCCGGAGGCACTCCTAAGGAAGAACCGGTCTCGTGCCGCTTCTTCTTCTGCTACTCCACCGTCAGCTGAACCAGTCAACCCCGCACCATCCGCTACTACCGCTATGGCCCAGAAGACCCTCCGCGAATTCTCTGTCCCGGCCGTTGCCAACGTGCCCACCGGGCCCGCTGTCAACGTAGGTGACAAGAACTTTGAGCTTCGTACCGGGCTCATTACAATGGTGCAGGCAAGCCCGTTCTGCGGCTTGCCAAGCGAGGGACGCAAATGCGCATCTCCAACACTTCCTTGAGTTGTGCGACACTATCGTCATCAAGGATGTCGCACCAGAGATCATCAGGCTCCGTCTGTTTCCCTTCTCCCTTGTGGGGAAGGCGAAACAGTGGTTCTACAAGGACAAGGAAGCAGTCGACACGTGGGCAAAATGCTCCACGGCGTTTCTCGCTAAATTCTTCCCCATGGGCAAAACCACTGCCCTGAGGGGAAGAATTGCCAACTTCCAGCAAAATTCCACTGAAACCATACCCGAGGCATGGGAGAGGCTACAAGAATACATCCTCGCCTGCCCACACCACGGTATGGAAAATTGGCTAGTGCTCCAGAACTTTTATGATGGGTTAACGCCCATGTCAAAAGGGCACCTTGATGCTGCTACTGGAGGGGCATTCCTCTCACTCACCACCACCGGAGCTACGGCTCTGATCGATAAAATGGTAACCAACCAAGGTTGGGGAGAGGAAAGAAAACAACAAAAAGGCATGCATACCGTGAAGGAGATGGATATGCTTGCTGTCAAATTAGACCTCCTCATGAAAAGACTCGACGAACGTGCCAATGAAAAGGAAATACAAGGCACTGTCAAGGCCATGGACTCGCAGATGACCTGCGAGGTCTGTGGTGATGTTGGCCACTCGGGGAATGACTGCCCCGAGACCCGTGAAGACGCTGCCTACATAAACAACGGGTTCCGCCAACCAGGAGGCAATAATGGGTGGAACAACCAACAGCGTCCACCATTTCAAGGAGGTAATTCAAATTTCAATTCCAATTACAATTCGAATCAACCTTCCTTGAAAGATTTAGTTTTAGGCCAAGCAAAAATCAATGAAAATCTTACTAAAAAGCTTGCCTATAATGATAAAGTACTTGAAAATATAAATTCTAAAATTGAAAGTTTATCCTCCTCTGTTAAGAATCAACTGAGCTTTAATAAAATGATAGAAACTCAACTAGCTCAAATTGCTGCCGCTATTCCTATCAACCATTCGGGAAAAATCCCGGGGCAACCCGAGAATTCCCCCGAATTTATTCATTCAGCTGCAGAGCAATGAAGGAGGAGAAGTCTTGCCGACAGACTATAAAATGTCGAGCCCTTGCCGAAGGTAAATCGGTAGTTATCTTTCAATAATAAATAAATATTTTCAAAATTTCAAAATTCAAAAATTAAAATAAACTTTTCAAAAAAAAGAGAAAATAACTTCCAGATAGTTCAGATTTTTCTGTTATCTTTTCTCTTTTTCAAAATATTTATGAAAATATAAAAAATTCAATAAATGCTTTGTGGAAAATCAATTTCGGGAGCAAACGATTGAATTGGAGGGAAGCACCAACGGCTACTTCTTTCTCATAGCCGTTGGGAGCAACCGGCCAAAGGGGGGCAGCAGAGGGCCCACCTCTGGTGCGGCCGCACCAGGGGTGCGGCCGCACCCAGGCTGGCGCCTCTCGTGCTGCTGCTTCTCCAACGACTAGTAGCCGTTATCCTCTCCCCCTTTGTGCTGGTGCTTCGTGCTATAAATAGGAGAGCTCGGGCTAAGACTCCCCTCATTCTCTACTCTCCATTCTTTTCACCCCCCTCTCACTCTCTTGCTCCACCGCTTGCAAAAATCTCCTTTCCACAAAGATTGAGTACAAGGAAACTCTGCAGAAATTTTCTAAGGCTCATCAACACCAAGTCAAGCTCGCGGGTTGTTCGATTTGTTTTCACTAACATAACCCCGTTTGCGAGCTTTGTTGTTGTCTTTTTCGCCATGGGCAAGTTCGGGAGGAAACTCGCCGGCACCTTCAAGAAGGCCGTAGGAGCGAGCTCGAGTCGCTCCCGTGGAAGCTCAAGCACGCGCTACACCGAGCCCGAAGAGAGTCCGATGCATGAAGAAGAAGAAACCGAAGAACAAGAAGAAGAGCAAGAACAACCGATGGAAGAAGGCGATGATGATCCACACCTTGATTTGGAGGGAGACCGGAGATGCAAGCGTACCACCTCATCAAGGACCGCGAATTCATCCACACACCGGCATACCACCCCGATCTCCTGACAAAAATAGGTATGGATTCTGAATTCACCATCATTTGGAAAGCCGTCGGATGGGAGAAAATTGCTCCAATCGACGAGCTAGGTTCTCGCCTCTTAACAATTCAATTCTTATGTTCTTTGCAAGAAGTTGAGGGTGGGATTACTTTCCGTCTTTTTGAAAAAGAATATTATCTTACATGGAGAAATCTCAGCTCTCATATAGGCTTTAGTACAAAATGCTCAATTGACTTAAATCATGCTCTCAAAGGTTTTAATCGCCATGAATTTTGGAGAATGATTTCGGGTCAAAATGTAATTGGCAAGTTTCAACCTCGTAATATGAATATTCATCTTCCCACTTTGAGGTTCATGCATCGCTGGATTGCCATGACTTTGTTTGCTAGGCAAGACATAAGATTTGTTTATCATGCCGAACTGCAAATTCTCTATGCCATGATCAAAAGATTAAAATTGCTCTTGTGAAAGAAATGTTTAAACATTGGTTAGAAACTTTCAGGGCCTGTACATCTATCTCTTGCATGTCCCTGGTAACTCGTATTGCCGCCAATATCGGTGCGTTGGATGGACAAGATGTGATATACATCTCTACTCTACGCATCAATATTGATGAGCACTACTTGATACAGGGGCACCATTTGAAATATGACGATGCAGGGAACCTTGTATTTTTCTTCCCGGGATATACAAATGAGATCCCGCTCCCTAACCCGGGATTCTCTTTGTATACATCCCCGTCACTCACCTTCACTCTTGTCGAACAAGAGGAAGCACGCAGGAGTTCTGTTTCTCGCAGGGGAACAAGAAGCAGGCCTAGAGACGAAGCTGGCAGCTCTCAACAGCCACCGACACCAACACCAACACAACTGGTGCCTCAGACATTCCATACGGAGTGGTTCCCGGCCACACAGACGCCCGAATTCACTTCTGGATATCAGCATGGCTGGGAACACAACCCCGCAACCACACGAGGCCGGAGGATCGGGATGGCACGAGGCCGATGATTCGGCATGGGCGCGTCACTCGTCTGACTCTAAGGGGCTACCACCGCATGTCCATCCACGGCAGTCCACTTCAACCCGTCGGGAGTTGGACGGCATCAACACTCGCCTCAGAGGATTAGGCATCCGCACAGGTGTGGTGTTGGTAGTGGAAATTCAAAATACACTCAACACTCATGTGCAGGATACGAGTCAGTGGCATCAACAGCAGCAACAACAGTTTGCGGATATCAACGCTCTGCTAAGGCAACAACAGGAAGCACAGGCAGCCTATTGGCGGTCTATGGGATACAATCCCGGACCATAGGCCTCAAGCAAGCTTGGGGGAGGGCCCCCGCAGAGGTACCTTGTATCTTTAATTTTGCATTTATTTTCTGATTATATATATAT
>JAHUYU010002449.1:0-24731 GCA_030439765.1 Tripidium arundinaceum
TCGACGGAACTGCTTGAATTGGCTCACTTTTGGGGTGCTTAGTGTCTAGTGGAAGATAAGCGCCTACAAAAGTGTGTTATTTCAAGCAGTTCTGCCATATGAAGTCTGAAGTTCAGTAGCTTATTTTTCTGTACCAAATTTTCTGAAACTGATGATCTCCTCTGTGTGAAATAAGTGCTAATCATGTGCCAAATTTCTTTAATTTCATGAAATTTTAAGTGTAAGATTGTTAACTCCAATCTCAATTCAGAAATCTTAAGTGCATGCATAACATTTCTTGGATTAACTCAGTTAATTATTACTGCCGCTGTTCATTTCTTTAGCTTCTTTGGCTTGCATTTTGGCAGCCTGTCGGTACTGTCAAATATGCTTTGGAATGAGAGCTTCGTGTGTTTAGGTTACCACACTGCGTGAGAGCTGTACAGAAGTCATGTGATGGAGATATAAATTTTGCAAGGTGGACGCTAATTAATCCCATGGAGGGTGATTAAAGAAAGCGATCAGTGGCATTTGGCTAGCTATCTCGGTGAATTATAGCTCGGAGAGGGAGATCGACAGGATGAGCTTTGAGCTCGGAAAGAGAGAGAGGCTGGAGAGGCGAGAGGAGCGAGCAGCGGCGTAGAATGGCAGCGAGCTCGGCGTCGCCCTTTTATAGGCAGGAGACGCAGGGCACGGAGGCAGCGCGACGTGTTAATTATTTTTGTGAAACGATTAGCTGACAAAGTAAAAGCGCGACAGCGACGCGTCGGTGAGGTTTGTGACTAATTAGCTTGCTTAAGGGTAATAAAGCGCTGTTTATTCACGACGTGCTGCTCGGGCGAACAGTGTTTTCTGCTGTGAACAGTATTTTCTGCGTGCTACGGTGTTTGGCTACAGTGTTTTTACCATCTACAATGATTGGCTACACTGATTTTGTGCGTGCTACAGTAATCTAGTTTGAAATCTGCATCGCGCGATGTGTGGGCAGGGTGGCAAATTTTGCAGAGCGTGGTGTTTGCTGCTGCTGCAGTCGGTCGTCGCCGTGCGCGTGCTGCGCAGGCTAAGCAGAGCGGTACGCGTGCTGCGCGGCTAAGCAGTGTGCCGTGTGCGCGCTCCGGGGATTTGATAGAGGATGAATAGTAAGAGCTGGAGTTGGATAATATTTAGACAAGGGATAAATTAGAGCTCAATTTAAGAATTAGTGCAACAAAATTTAATTTTTTATTTTGCCACATGCAAAAATACATAAATATTATGCTCATGTCACGACTAACAATTTTTAACTGAAATCAACAGCAGAGGAGTTATAACTATAGAAATTCATCATAACTTTCTAATCACCCGGATCAAGATTGATTAGTCGTGCACATTGGTTTTTATTCATTAGCGTCGTGCAACAAAACACATAACACTTTCACACAGAAACTTTGCTGACTGAATTTTAATTAGGCCTTAACCAGGGGTTAATGAAGCCCGTAACACCAGGGGTGTTACGCTTCAGAGAACGTATGGTTGGCTCTACACACATCCTACAATGATCTGGCCGGCGCATCAGAGACAGAGGCGGAGACAGAGCCAATGCTTGGGTGGCAGCAGCAGCTTGGGTACATGTACTCACCAGGGGGTGAGAGAGGAGCTGTAGGGAAGGTTCTTGGCCTTCACCCCACCTACAGTTACCTGGACAGGATGTTCAGGAAGATAATTGACTGCAAGGGTGGAAACAAAAGCAACATTGCAGACTATTTCAGGAACTTGCTGCACAGGATGGCACCAGATGCACGGCCCTTCAATGTGTTTGACTTCATCTAGTGTGAGATCAGGAGTGTTGGGGAGAGACCTCTCAAGGGCCGTGGCTTTGCTCCCTACATAATGTATATGATCGAGCTGGTGACAAGGCACATATTTGAGTATGACAAGACTCTTAAGGCCCTGAAGATTGTTGCTGACCTGACAGAGATTGGAGTACCTCTAGCAGGTCTAGGAGGAGCAGCAGCAAAGGCAGGTGCACGTCCAGGTGGTGCAGCAGCAGGAGCAACTTCTCCTCCGCCACGTGCTCCTCCTCGTTCTAATTCACGTCGTGGCAGTCCTCCCTCGCCTATCCGCAGGTTCTTCAGCTCTATCTTTGGGATGTGTAGAGATATTCAGGTTAAGCAGCGGAGGGAGCGGCAGGCTAGGAGGAAGGATACTCGTACTCTCAAGCAGATTTCTGCTAAACTTGAGCTTGAGCCTCCTAGGTCTCCACCGTCAGACGATGTAGATAGTGAGCCAGAGACTGAGGAGCAGCAGCAGGCTAGGTACGACAGAGAGTTTGCAGAGTTCCTTCAGCATCAACAGGCTTAGCAGCAGCAGTCACAGGAGCAGGCACAGCAGCAGCCATACACCGTGCCATTGCAGGCCAGGGTACCTCCACACGTTCAGCCTCACCCTAGTGCAGCAGAGGAGATCGGTTCAGCTTGGTGGCAGGATATCTTTGGCAGTGACCCCAGGTACTCGACCAGTGAGTATGGCTTTGTGAAGCGTCCCCTCATCAGAGGTGACTAAATGTAGTGCAAATACCAGTCCCAGGAGGCTGGTACCACATTTATTACATCAGATGGTTCGTCACCGTACAACTCAACGAGGACAACGGGACATTAGGGCTACGATGAACAACAAGAACGCTAAGACCCACACGAACACATTAAAGACTCCTAACAGATCATTGTAGGATGTGTGTAGAGCCAACCATACGTTCTCTGAAGCGTAACACCCCTGGTGTTACGGGCTTCATTAACCCCTGGTTAAGGCCTAATTAAAATTCAGTCAGCAAAGTTTCTGTGTGAAAGTGTTATGTGTTTTGTTGCACGACGCTAATGAATAAAAACCAATGTGCACGACTAATCAATCTTGATCCGGGTGATTAGAAAGTTATGATGAATTTCTATAGTTATAACTCCTCTGCTGTTGATTTCAGTTAAAAATTGTTAGTCGTGACATGAGCATAATATTTATGTATTTTTGCATGTGGCAAAATAAAAAATTAAATTTTGTTGCACTAATTCTTAAATTGAGCTCTAATTTATCCCTTGTCTAAATATTATCCAACTCCAGCTCTTACTATTCATCCTCTATCAAATCCCCGGAGCGCGCACACGGCACACTGCTTAGCCGCGCAGCACGCGTACCGCTCTGCTTAGCCTGCGCAGCACGCGCACGGCGACGACCGACTGCAGCAGCAGCAAACACCACGCTCTGCAAAATTTGCCACCCTGCCCACACATCGCGCGATGCAGATTTCAAACTAGATTACTGTAGCACGCACAAAATCAGTGTAGCCAATCATTGTAGATGGTAAAAACACTGTAGCCAAACACCGTAGCACGCAGAAAATACTGTTCACAGCAGAAAACACTGTTCGCCCGAGCAGCACGTCGTGAATAAACAGCGCTTTATTACCCTTAAGCAAGCTAATTAGTCACAAACCTCACCGACGCGTCGCTGTCGCGCTTTTACTTTGTCAGCTAATCGTTTCACAAAAATAATTAACACGTCGCGCTGCCTCCGTGCCCTGCGTCTCCTGCCTATAAAAGGGCGACGCCGAGCTCGCTGCCATTCTACGCCGCTGCTCGCTCCTCTCGCCTCTCCAGCCTCTCTCTCTTTCCGAGCTCAAAGCTCATCCTGTCGATCTCCCTCTCCGAGCTATAATTCACCGAGATAGCTAGCCAAATGCCACTGATCGCTTTCTTTAATCACCCTCCATGGGATTAATTAGCGTCCACCTTGCAAAATTTATATCTCCATCACATGACTTCTGATTCGATCGCTTTTTCTTTCTAAATTCATTTAAAATCAAGAGCTATCCATCCAGGCCATTTTCTTCATCTCTAGAGCTTATTTGAATTTATTTATTTATCGTAAAATAAATTTTATCAGATTCCTAAATTTATGATCTATCTGTTAGTGTATTTAGTTCATATAGTTCAATAATACCTTTAGGGTAACTTTATATAGTTGCTGTCGCAGGTGCAGCTTGAGGAGTAGCTCTTGTGTGGAGGATTCTTCTGGTGGGCACAGACGGATCCTTGTATCGCTTCCGCTAGATATCTATTTTAATTTCCGCTGTTTACTTATCGCACTCTGAACTCTGGTATTGTAATAAATAATTTTCAAGACTCTATGTTTTATGAAAAGGACTAAGTATTGTAAGCTTGTACTCATTATTGGATCCCGGGTGTAAAATTGTGGAGTTCTCTCTTGAGATGTGCTCGACGGAACTGCTTGAATTGGCTCACTTTTGGGGTGCTTAGTGTCTAGTGGAAGATAAGCGCCTACAAAAGTGTGTTATTTCAAGCAGTTCTGCCATATGAAGTCTGAAGTTCAGTAGCTTATTTTTCTGTACCAAATTTTCTGAAACTGATGATCTCCTCTGTGTGAAATAAGTGCTAATCATGTGCCAAATTTCTTTAATTTCATGAAATTTTAAGTGTAAGATTGTTAACTCCAATCTCAATTCAGAAATCTTAAGTGCATGCATAACATTTCTTGGATTAACTCAGTTAATTATTACTGCCGCTGTTCATTTCTTTAGCTTCTTTGGCTTGCATTTTGGCAGCCTGTCGGTACTGTCAAATATGCTTTGGAATGAGAGCTTCGTGTGTTTAGGTTACCACACTGCGTGAGAGCTGTACAGAAGCGAACCATTTGACTCAAGCCTACTTGGTCGGATTCATCCTCTGTGAGGTCAGTAAACTTCTGTTCCATATAAAAGCCAACAACAGGAAGAAATCCAGTTCAATGTTTCAAACTTTGATAAATCATCTCTCTTTGTGATGATGTAAACATCAGATGTGAAGGATCAATTCACGCAGGAACACTAGAGGATTAAAGACATATGGTCCACTGCGAGGGTACGCATCAATATTGAATACATTTGGAATTTGGTGAGTTATGTGAGTGAGACCTCTTAACCTTAGTATGATCAGATGGCCAATGACCTCTGATTTGGCATTGCATCTGGGGTTTGCGTTGTTGGCTAACATGTAGCTTTGAGTTTGCCTGCTATGTTGTTCCACAACTCACTAATTTGTTGTGACATTTCCTTTTAAATAAGAAAGAGTGTACCAAGCTCGTTAATTTTGTAAGTGGAATGCAAATGGATCATATTTCTCTTTTAAACTTGTGCATTTATGAGCTGAAAATATTCTATATAATTTACAATGACATTGATTTATTTAATGATGTTTTAGATAGTGTGGATGCAATATTGGCATTCATAATTATTTCAAAAGTCTTATAACTCATTGAATATAAGTAGGCTCTGGAACTTATTTTGGGCTTTAACAGCTTTTAATTTGGGTTTCGATTTTATTATAGGCATGGGTAACTGAAACACCTTGTATGGTCAAACATCTTAGGAGCACAAATTATAGTTCACTTTAGTTAAGCGCCTCCTTGGAAACCAATGATTTAAAGTCAACCATCAACACCTAAGTTGTTTAGATTGCGGTGAAGATATCAGCTTTGTGAACTATATACCCTCCAAATCCTACATACCTTCCAGATCTACCCTCAAACTAATACAATACATGAAGCATGCAGTGTCATAGATATAAATGTTCAAGCAAGTCCCGTATGTAAGCTATGCCATTATTAATACCTAACTCAATGTCCATGCGTTGCGACGAACGTCAAAAAATAGAAACCCAAATTAAAAGCTGTTAAAGCCCAAAATAAGTTCCAGAGCCTACTTATATTCAATGAGTTATAAGACTTTTGAAATAATTATGAATGCCAATATTGCATCCACACTATCTAAAACATCATTAAATAAATCAATGTCATTGTAAATTATATAGAATATTTTCAGCTCATAAATGCACAAGTTTAAAAGAGAAATATGATCCATTTGCATTCCACTTACAAAATTAACGAGCTTGGTACACTCTTTCTTATTTAAAAGGAAATGTCACAACAAATTAGTGAGTTGTGGAACAACATAGCAGGCAAACTCAAAGCTACATGTTAGCCAACAACGCAAACCCCAGATGCAATGCCAAATCAGAGGTCATTGGCCATCTGATCATACTAAGGTTAAGAGGTCTCACTCACATAACTCACCAAATTCCAAATGTATTCAATATTGATGCGTACCCTCGCAGTGGACCATATGTCTTTAATCCTCTAGTGTTCCTGCGTGAATTGATCCTTCACATCTGATGTTTACATCATCACAAAGAGAGATGATTTATCAAAGTTTGAAACATTGAACTGGATTTCTTCCTGTTGTTGGCTTTTATATGGAACAGAAGTTTACTGACCTCACAGAGGATGAATCCGACCAAGTAGGCTTGAGTCAAATGGTTCGCTTCTGTACAGCTCTCACGCAGTGTGGTAACCTAAACACACACGAAGCTCTCATTCCAAAGCATATTTGACAGTACCGACAGGCTGCCAAAATGCAAGCCAAAGAAGCTAAAGAAATGAACAGCGGCAGTAATAATTAACTGAGTTAATCCAAGAAATGTTATGCATGCACTTAAGATTTCTGAATTGAGATTGGAGTTAACAATCTTACACTTAAAATTTCATGAAATTAAAGAAATTTGGCACATGATTAGCACTTATTTCACACAGAGGAGATCATCAGTTTCAGAAAATTTGGTACAGAAAAATAAGCTACTGAACTTCAGACTTCATATGGCAGAACTGCTTGAAATAACACACTTTTGTAGGCGCTTATCTTCCACTAGACACTAAGCACCCCAAAAGTGAGCCAATTCAAGCAGTTCCGTCGAGCACATCTCAAGAGAGAACTCCACAATTTTACACCCGGGATCCAATAATGAGTACAAGCTTACAATACTTAGTCCTTTTCATAAAACATAGAGTCTTGAAAATTATTTATTACAATACCAGAGTTCAGAGTGCGATAAGTAAACAGCGGAAATTAAAATAGATATCTAGCGGAAGCGATACAAGGATCCGTCTGTGCCCACCAGAAGAATCCTCCACACAAGAGCTACTCCTCAAGCTGCACCTTGCGACAGCAACTATATAAAGTTACCCTAAAGGTATTATTGAACTATATGAACTAAATACACTAACAGATAGATCATAAATTTAGGAATCTGATAAAATTTATTTTACGATAAATAAATAAATTCAAATAAGCTCTAGAGATGAAGAAAATGGCCTGGATGGATAGCTCTTGATTTTAAATGAATTTAGAAAGAAAAAGCGATCGAATCAGAAGTCATGTGATGGAGATATAAATTTTGCAAGGTGGACGCTAATTAATCCCATGGAGGGTGATTAAAGAAAGCGATCAGTGGCATTTGGCTAGCTATCTCGGTGAATTATAGCTCGGAGAGGGAGATCGACAGGATGAGCTTTGAGCTCGGAAAGAGAGAGAGGCTGGAGAGGCGAGAGGAGCGAGCAGCGGCGTAGAATGGCAGCGAGCTCGGCGTCGCCCTTTTATAGGCAGGAGACGCAGGGCACGGAGGCAGCGCGACGTGTTAATTATTTTTGTGAAACGATTAGCTGACAAAGTAAAAGCGCGACAGCGACGCGTCGGTGAGGTTTGTGACTAATTAGCTTGCTTAAGGGTAATAAAGCGCTGTTTATTCACGACGTGCTGCTCGGGCGAACAGTGTTTTCTGCTGTGAACAGTATTTTTTCTGCGTGCTACGGTGTTTGGCTACAGTGTTTTTACCATCTACAATGATTGGCTACACTGATTTTGTGCGTGCTACAGTAATCTAGTTTGAAATCTGCATCGCGCGATGTGTGGGCAGGGTGGCAAATTTTGCAGAGCGTGGTGTTTGCTGCTGCTGCAGTCGGTCGTCGCCGTGCGCGTGCTGCGCAGGCTAAGCAGAGCGGTACGCGTGCTGCGCGGCTAAGCAGTGTGCCGTGTGCGCGCTCCGGGGATTTGATAGAGGATGAATAGTAAGAGCTGGAGTTGGATAATATTTAGACAAGGGATAAATTAGAGCTCAATTTAAGAATTAGTGCAACAAAATTTAATTTTTTATTTTGCCACATGCAAAAATACATAAATATTATGCTCATGTCACGACTAACAATTTTTAACTGAAATCAACAGCAGAGGAGTTATAACTATAGAAATTCATCATAACTTTCTAATCACCCGGATCAAGATTGATTAGTCGTGCACATTGGTTTTTATTCATTAGCGTCGTGCAACAAAACACATAACACTTTCACACAGAAACTTTGCTGACTGAATTTTAATTAGGCCTTAACCAGGGGTTAATGAAGCCCGTAACACCAGGGGTGTTACGCTTCAGAGAACGTATGGTTGGCTCTACACACATCCTACAATGATCTGGCCGGCGCATCAGAGACAGAGGCGGAGACAGAGCCAATGCTTGGGTGGCAGCAGCAGCTTGGGTACATGTACTCACCAGGGGGTGAGAGAGGAGCTGTAGGGAAGGTTCTTGGCCTTCACCCCACCTACAGTTACCTGGACAGGATGTTCAGGAAGATAATTGACTGCAAGGGTGGAAACAAAAGCAACATTGCAGACTATTTCAGGAACTTGCTGCACAGGATGGCACCAGATGCACGGCCCTTCAATGTGTTTGACTTCATCTAGTGTGAGATCAGGAGTGTTGGGGAGAGACCTCTCAAGGGCCGTGGCTTTGCTCCCTACATAATGTATATGATCGAGCTGGTGACAAGGCACATATTTGAGTATGACAAGACTCTTAAGGCCCTGAAGATTGTTGCTGACCTGACAGAGATTGGAAGTACCTCTAGCAGGTCTAGGAGGAGCAGCAGCAAAGGCAGGTGCACGTCCAGGTGGTGCAGCAGCAGGAGCAACTTCTCCTCCGCCACGTGCTCCTCCTCGTTCTAATTCACGTCGTGGGCAGTCCTCCCTCGCCTATCCGCAGGTTCTTCAGCTCTATCTTTGGGATGTGTAGAGATATTCAGGTTAAGCAGCGGAGGGAGCGGCAGGCTAGGAGGAAGGATACTCGTACTCTCAAGCAGATTTCTGCTAAACTTGAGCTTGAGCCTCCTAGGTCTCCACCGTCAGACGATGTAGATAGTGAGCCAGAGACTGAGGAGCAGCAGCAGGCTAGGTACGACAGAGAGTTTGCAGAGTTCCTTCAGCATCAACAGGCTTAGCAGCAGCAGTCACAGGAGCAGGCACAGCAGCAGCCATACACCGTGCCATTGCAGGCCAGGGTACCTCCACACGTTCAGCCTCACCCTAGTGCAGCAGAGGAGATCGGTTCAGCTTGGTGGCAGGATATCTTTGGCAGTGACCCCAGGTACTCGACCAGTGAGTATGGCTTTGTGAAGCGTCCCCTCATCAGAGGTGACTAAATGTAGTGCAAATACCAGTCCCAGGAGGCTGGTACCACATTTATTACATCAGATGGTTCGTCACCGTACAACTCAACGAGGACAACGGGACATTAGGGCTACGATGAACAACAAGAACGCTAAGACCCACACGAACACATTAAAGACTCCTAACAGATCATCATAGTCGGACGCGGCGGAGGCTCTCGATGGGGCATAACACACATGCATGGTTGGGTGCAGGACGGCGACCTACTCAGCGTCTTCGGGAACGTAGTCTGGATCCTCCTCTGTAAAATTATGCAAAAGTGAGTACTTACGTACTCAACAAGTCCAATCACTCCCACGGAGGGGGGGTTAGCATCAGAATATGCACAGGATATAACAAGGATTAGGCTAGGGTTTATTTGCGGAAATGCTATAACAATGCAAGGGTTCATTTTAAGAAA
The DNA here is from genome assembly GCA_030439765.1 of Tripidium arundinaceum. Classification (NCBI taxonomy): domain Eukaryota; kingdom Viridiplantae; phylum Streptophyta; class Magnoliopsida; order Poales; family Poaceae; genus Tripidium; species Tripidium arundinaceum. Next base: position 9,735 of record JAHUYU010002449.1, read on the forward strand.
GATTTTTGTAAAACAATTTTGTAACCCAAGTAATCAAGTTTCTCTCTTAAAAGCTAGTCTAGTTCAAGAGCTACCGGACTCCCCATCCACAGCATCTCACGGCACACTTGCCGTTCTTTCTTCCAAAATCAACTCACGCCATGAAAACAATCCCAACCCAAACACTAGTTATGTGACCACACCGTAACTCGTCCAATACCGTGGACATGGCTATTCGAATAGATTTTACACTCTGCAGAGGTTGTACACTTTACCCACAAGTAGGGTACCGCCACACGAACACCTTAGTGCCGGCGCGGATCCTATCTTAGCCGTTACCCACCTTAGCTAACCCTACTAGCCACCACGAAAGCAACCAAGGGGTTATTCATCATTAACCAGGGCATAACTCACACAGATCGTATCCCGTCTCCTTGACCTCCCGCTGCTCACCCAGCACACCAGATGACTAGTAGATTAACTAGGGGGATTTATGCTAAGCCGTTGCCCATACAACGGTCGAGTGGTTGTACGACGGTTGGGTTAGGTGAGACGACACACAACTCGGTCCTTAGGGGCGACAAGATGGACATCTCCAATCACGCTCAACCACAAAGGTACGAGCTCACCACAACTCCCTGACACATAACACCGTCCATCCCGTCTACACAACACTTTCTTTCATTTTCTGAAATACCCAAACCCATTCTTTACAACACTCACACATTTATCCTTTTTAAGAAAACGTTATGTGGTTGTAACCGAGTTGTTATAAAGGATTAATTAAGTCCTAAGCGTACTAGCAGGGCATATCTAGTTTGGCGATAAATCTAGGTTGATCAAGGAATGGTCATAACAATCAAGGGGTGGCTATCCAACCGGGTTTTGCAGCAAAACAATATGCAATTTAATAAAACAGGCCATTGGGTTGTTTTTATAAAAACTAGGACCAAAGCATGCATCAAAGGGCGAGGTTGGACTTGCCTCCGTCGGTGTCCTCGGCAAACTCCTGCTGGTAGTTCGGGTCCTCGGCGTCGAACTCACGGTACTCGCCTCCGACGTCCTCGTTCTCCGGATCGTTCACTCCGTCGGCTAAAAACGCGCAAACAAACACAATCAATTACTAGCACTTACTCAAATGAGCTCTAAAAATCATGAAATTTATATGGGATATAGAGTTTGATTTTAGATGAATTTAGGAAGAAGAATCATCGGAATCGGAGGTCGTATGAGTGAGATATTAATTTTGCAAGGTGGGATATCAAATATATTACGGGAGTGAATAAACGAGATATTTAGGGTAGGCATGTGGACACGTGTTCTATGGCTGGGATTTTGGCTGAATCCATTAAGGATTGACATGCAGAAGATTGCCTAGCCTATTGGGTTTGTGCTCCTTAGCTTTGACTGGCCCACAACGGACCGAGAACACGAGGGATTAAATGGATTTGAGCTGGTCTGACAGGTCCAGAGCAACGACAGGTGCTGCCTGGGTATTCAAGCGCCGCCGACCGCCCTGGCGGGGGCTCGCTGGAGCTTCGCTAGGCGACTAGTCCGGCCACCGTTTGCAACTCTGAGAGCACGGGGAGAGAGAGGAAGACGAGGGAAAGCTCCCTTGGGGCTCACCTCGGCCAGGTCGTGAACGGAGAGGGAGATCAGGCGGGCGCCCCGTGCTGCTGGAGATAGATGTGGCGGGGGAGGGAGAAGCTAGGAGCGGGATGGCGCAGCAGGCTCGGGATGGCGACGAAGAGCAGGTCCGCATCGCCCTTTATTGGTGCTGGACAAGCGCTGTGCTAGCGGCTTGGCCACTCCGTCGTCAATGGTGGCCCTGCGGCTGGGCGATGGTGCAGAGCTCGGTCGGTGCTGAAGCGACGGATGCACTGGCGATGGTACGAAGCAACAGATGGGGCGGTGCGGCGTCTAGCATATGGGCGGTGGCAGCCCAGTGTGGTTGCGTGTATGAGCGTGCGCTCTGCTGCTGATGGGCGTGTGTGGTGTGTGTACGTGTTGCGCGTGCTGCTGCTGGTGAAAAAAAGAAAGAGAGAAGGGAGAGAGAGATGGTACTCGTGGGTCCCACGGCACAAGCGGCAAAGCGAGGTGGTGGGGCCAAGGTGTCGTGGTGGTGCGCGGGCAGCTGCGCTCGGCGCGGCGGGGTCCGGGCACGGAGGCGCCGCGACGGTAGTGGTGGGGCCGGTGCACGCGGCTGCTGTCGGGCGAGGGCGAGCGGAGCGCACAAGGGAAAAGTAGGGGACGGGCGGGTGATGCTAGTGCTATGGTGCGTGGGATATATATTTGATATCCCACCTTGCAAAATTAATATCTCACTCATACGACCTCCGATTCCGATGATTCTTCTTCCTAAATTCATCTAAAATCAAACTCTATATCCCATATAAATTTCATGATTTTTAGAGCTCATTTGAGTAAGTGCTAGTAATTGATTGTGTTTGTTTGCGCGTTTTTAGCCGACGGAGTGAACGATCCGGAGAACGAGGACGTCGGAGGCGAGTACCGTGAGTTCGACGCCGAGGACCCGAACTACCAGCAGGAGTTTGCCGAGGACACCGACGGAGGCAAGTCCAACCTCGCCCTTTGATGCATGCTTTGGTCCTAGTTTTTATAAAAACAACCCAATGGCCTGTTTTATTAAATTGCATATTGTTTTGCTGCAAAACCCGGTTGGATAGCCACCCCTTGATTGTTATGACCATTCCTTGATCAACCTAGATTTATCGCCAAACTAGATATGCCCTGCTAGTACGCTTAGGACTTAATTAATCCTTTATAACAACTCGGTTACAACCACATAACGTTTTCTTAAAAAGGATAAATGTGTGAGTGTTGTAAAGAATGGGTTTGGGTATTTCAGAAAATGAAAGAAAGTGTTGTGTAGACGGGATGGACGGTGTTATGTGTCAGGAGTTGTGGTGAGCTCGTACCTTTGTGGTTGAGCGTGATTGGAGATGTCCATCTTGTCGCCCCTAAGGACCGAGTTGTGTGTCGTCTCACCTAACCCAACCGTCGTACAACCACTCGACCGTTGTATGGGCAACGGCTTAGCATAAATCCCCCTAGTTAATCTACTAGTCATCTGGTGTGCTGGGTGAGCAGCGGGAGGTCAAGGAGACGGGATACGATCTGTGTGAGTTATGCCCTGGTTAATGATGAATAACCCCTTGGTTGCTTTCGTGGTGGCTAGTAGGGTTAGCTAAGGTGGGTAACGGCTAAGATAGGATCCGCGCCGGCACTAAGGTGTTCGTGTGGCGGTACCCTACTTGTGGGTAAAGTGTACAACCTCTGCAGAGTGTAAAATCTATTCGAATAGCCATGTCCACGGTATTGGACGAGTTACGGTGTGGTCACATAACTAGTGTTTGGGTTGGGATTGTTTTCATGGCGTGAGTTGATTTTGGAAGAAAGAACGGCAAGTGTGCCGTGAGATGCTGTGGATGGGGAGTCCGGTAGCTCTTGAACTAGACTAGCTTTTAAGAGAGAAACTTGATTACTTGGGTTACAAAATTGTTTTACAAAAATCTTTCTTAAAATGAACCCTTGCATTGTTATAGCATTTCCGCAAATAAACCCTAGCCTAATCCTTGTTATATCCTGTGCATATTCTGATGCTAACCCCCCTCCGTGGGAGTGATTGGACTTGTTGAGTACGTAAGTACTCACTTTTGCATAATTTTACAGAGGAGGATCCAGACTACGTTCCCGAAGACGCTGAGTAGGTCGCCGTCCTGCACCCAACCATGCATGTGTGTTATGCCCCATCGAGAGCCTCCGCCGCGTCCGACTATGATGATCTGTTAGGAGTCTTTAATGTGTTCGTGTGGGTCTTAGCGTTCTTGTTGTTCATCGTAGCCCTAATGTCCCGTTGTCCTCGTTGAGTTGTACGGTGACGAACCATCTGATGTAATAAATGTGGTACCAGCCTCCTGGGACTGGTATTTGCACTACATTTAGTCACCTCTGATGAGGGGACGCTTCACAAAGCCATACTCACTGGTCGAGTACCTGGGGTCACTGCCAAAGATATCCTGCCACCAAGCTGAACCGATCTCCTCTGCTGCACTAGGGTGAGGCTGAACGTGTGGAGGTACCCTGGCCTGCAATGGCACGGTGTATGGCTGCTGCTGTGCCTGCTCCTGTGACTGCTGCTGCTAAGCCTGTTGATGCTGAAGGAACTCTGCAAACTCTCTGTCGTACCTAGCCTGCTGCTGCTCCTCAGTCTCTGGCTCACTATCTACATCGTCTGACGGTGGAGACCTAGGAGGCTCAAGCTCAAGTTTAGCAGAAATCTGCTTGAGAGTACGAGTATCCTTCCTCCTAGCCTGCCGCTCCCTCCGCTGCTTAACCTGAATATCTCTACACATCCCAAAGATAGAGCTGAAGAACCTGCGGATAGGCGAGGGAGGACTGCCACGACGTGAATTAGAACGAGGAGGAGCACGTGGCGGAGGAGAAGTTGCTCCTGCTGCTGCACCACCTGGACGTGCACCTGCCTTTGCTGCTGCTCCTCCTAGACCTGCTAGAGGTACTCCAATCTCTGTCAGGTCAGCAACAATCTTCAGGGCCTTAAGAGTCTTGTCATACTCAAATATGTGCCTTGTCACCAGCTCGATCATATACATTATGTAGGGAGCAAAGCCACGGCCCTTGAGAGGTCTCTCCCCAACACTCCTGATCTCACACTAGATGAAGTCAAACACATTGAAGGGCCGTGCATCTGGTGCCATCCTGTGCAGCAAGTTCCTGAAATAGTCTGCAATGTTGCTTTTGTTTCCACCCTTGCAGTCAATTATCTTCCTGAACATCCTGTCCAGGTAACTGTAGGTGGGGTGAAGGCCAAGAACCTTCCCTACAGCTCCTCTCTCACCCCCTGGTGAGTACATGTACCCAAGCTGCTGCTGCCACCCAAGCATTGGCTCTGTCTCCGCCTCTGTCTCTGATGCGCCGGCCAGATCATTGTAGGATGTGTGTAGAGCCAACCATACGTTCTCTGAAGCGTAACACCCCTGGTGTTACGGGCTTCATTAACCCCTGGTTAAGGCCTAATTAAAATTCAGTCAGCAAAGTTTCTGTGTGAAAGTGTTATGTGTTTTGTTGCACGACGCTAATGAATAAAAACCAATGTGCACGACTAATCAATCTTGATCCGGGTGATTAGAAAGTTATGATGAATTTCTATAGTTATAACTCCTCTGCTGTTGATTTCAGTTAAAAATTGTTAGTCGTGACATGAGCATAATATTTATGTATTTTTGCATGTGGCAAAATAAAAAATTAAATTTTGTTGCACTAATTCTTAAATTGAGCTCTAATTTATCCCTTGTCTAAATATTATCCAACTCCAGCTCTTACTATTCATCCTCTATCAAATCCCCGGAGCGCGCACACGGCACACTGCTTAGCCGCGCAGCACGCGTACCGCTCTGCTTAGCCTGCGCAGCACGCGCACGGCGACGACCGACTGCAGCAGCAGCAAACACCACGCTCTGCAAAATTTGCCACCCTGCCCACACATCGCGCGATGCAGATTTCAAACTAGATTACTGTAGCACGCACAAAATCAGTGTAGCCAATCATTGTAGATGGTAAAAACACTGTAGCCAAACACCGTAGCACGCAGAAAATACTGTTCACAGCAGAAAACACTGTTCGCCCGAGCAGCACGTCGTGAATAAACAGCGCTTTATTACCCTTAAGCAAGCTAATTAGTCACAAACCTCACCGACGCGTCGCTGTCGCGCTTTTACTTTGTCAGCTAATCGTTTCACAAAAATAATTAACACGTCGCGCTGCCTCCGTGCCCTGCGTCTCCTGCCTATAAAAGGGCGACGCCGAGCTCGCTGCCATTCTACGCCGCTGCTCGCTCCTCTCGCCTCTCCAGCCTCTCTCTCTTTCCGAGCTCAAAGCTCATCCTGTCGATCTCCCTCTCCGAGCTATAATTCACCGAGATAGCTAGCCAAATGCCACTGATCGCTTTCTTTAATCACCCTCCATGGGATTAATTAGCGTCCACCTTGCAAAATTTATATCTCCATCACATGACTTCTGATTCGATCGCTTTTTCTTTCTAAATTCATTTAAAATCAAGAGCTATCCATCCAGGCCATTTTCTTCATCTCTAGAGCTTATTTGAATTTATTTATTTATCGTAAAATAAATTTTATCAGATTCCTAAATTTATGATCTATCTGTTAGTGTATTTAGTTCATATAGTTCAATAATACCTTTAGGGTAACTTTATATAGTTGCTGTCGCAGGTGCAGCTTTGAGCTCGGAAAGAGAGAGAGGCTGGAGAGGCGAGAGGAGCGAGCAGCGGCGTAGAATGGCAGCGAGCTCGGCGTCGCCCTTTTATAGGCAGGAGACGCAGGGCACGGAGGCAGCGCGACGTGTTAATTATTTTTGTGAAACGATTAGCTGACAAAGTAAAAGCGCGACAGCGACGCGTCGGTGAGGTTTGTGACTAATTAGCTTGCTTAAGGGTAATAAAGCGCTGTTTATTCACGACGTGCTGCTCGGGCGAACAGTGTTTTCTGCTGTGAACAGTATTTTCTGCTGCTGCCACCCAAGCATTGGCTCTGTCTCCGCCTCTGTCTCTGATGCGCCGGCCAGATCATTGTAGGATGTGTGTAGAGCCAACCATACGTTCTCTGAAGCGTAACACCCCTGGTGTTACGGGCTTCATTAACCCCTGGTTAAGGCCTAATTAAAATTCAGTCAGCAAAGTTTCTGTGTGAAAGTGTTATGTGTTTTGTTGCACGACGCTAATGAATAAAAACCAATGTGCACGACTAATCAATCTTGATCCGGGTGATTAGAAAGTTATGATGAATTTCTATAGTTATAACTCCTCTGCTGTTGATTTCAGTTAAAAATTGTTAGTCGTGACATGAGCATAATATTTATGTATTTTTGCATGTGGCAAAATAAAAAATTAAATTTTGTTGCACTAATTCTTAAATTGAGCTCTAATTTATCCCTTGTCTAAATATTATCCAACTCCAGCTCTTACTATTCATCCTCTATCAAATCCCCGGAGCGCGCACACGGCACACTGCTTAGCCGCGCAGCACGCGTACCGCTCTGCTTAGCCTGCGCAGCACGCGCACGGCGACGACCGACTGCAGCAGCAGCAAACACCACGCTCTGCAAAATTTGCCACCCTGCCCACACATCGCGCGATGCAGATTTCAAACTAGATTACTGTAGCACGCACAAAATCAGTGTAGCCAATCATTGTAGATGGTAAAAACACTGTAGCCAAACACCGTAGCACGCAGAAAATACTGTTCACAGCAGAAAACACTGTTCGCCCGAGCAGCACGTCGTGAATAAACAGCGCTTTATTACCCTTAAGCAAGCTAATTAGTCACAAACCTCACCGACGCGTCGCTGTCGCGCTTTTACTTTGTCAGCTAATCGTTTCACAAAAATAATTAACACGTCGCGCTGCCTCCGTGCCCTGCGTCTCCTGCCTATAAAAGGGCGACGCCGAGCTCGCTGCCATTCTACGCCGCTGCTCGCTCCTCTCGCCTCTCCAGCCTCTCTCTCTTTCCGAGCTCAAAGCTGCACCTGCGACAGCAACTATATAAAGTTACCCTAAAGGTATTATTGAACTATATGAACTAAATACACTAACAGATAGATCATAAATTTAGGAATCTGATAAAATTTATTTTACGATAAATAAATAAATTCAAATAAGCTCTAGAGATGAAGAAAATGGCCTGGATGGATAGCTCTTGATTTTAAATGAATTTAGAAAGAAAAAGCGATCGAATCAGAAGTCATGTGATGGAGATATAAATTTTGCAAGGTGGACGCTAATTAATCCCATGGAGGGTGATTAAAGAAAGCGATCAGTGGCATTTGGCTAGCTATCTCGGTGAATTATAGCTCGGAGAGGGAGATCGACAGGATGAGCTTTGAGCTCGGAAAGAGAGAGAGGCTGGAGAGGCGAGAGGAGCGAGCAGCGGCGTAGAATGGCAGCGAGCTCGGCGTCGCCCTTTTATAGGCAGGAGACGCAGGGCACGGAGGCAGCGCGACGTGTTAATTATTTTTGTGAAACGATTAGCTGACAAAGTAAAAGCGCGACAGCGACGCGTCGGTGAGGTTTGTGACTAATTAGCTTGCTTAAGGGTAATAAAGCGCTGTTTATTCACGACGTGCTGCTCGGGCGAACAGTGTTTTCTGCTGTGAACAGTATTTTCTGCGTGCTACGGTGTTTGGCTACAGTGTTTTTACCATCTACAATGATTGGCTACACTGATTTTGTGCGTGCTACAGTAATCTAGTTTGAAATCTGCATCGCGCGATGTGTGGGCAGGGTGGCAAATTTTGCAGAGCGTGGTGTTTGCTGCTGCTGCAGTCGGTCGTCGCCGTGCGCGTGCTGCGCAGGCTAAGCAGAGCGGTACGCGTGCTGCGCGGCTAAGCAGTGTGCCGTGTGCGCGCTCCGGGGATTTGATAGAGGATGAATAGTAAGAGCTGGAGTTGGATAATATTTAGACAAGGGATAAATTAGAGCTCAATTTAAGAATTAGTGCAACAAAATTTAATTTTTTATTTTGCCACATGCAAAAATACATAAATATTATGCTCATGTCACGACTAACAATTTTTAACTGAAATCAACAGCAGAGGAGTTATAACTATAGAAATTCATCATAACTTTCTAATCACCCGGATCAAGATTGATTAGTCGTGCACATTGGTTTTTATTCATTAGCGTCGTGCAACAAAACACATAACACTTTCACACAGAAACTTTGCTGACTGAATTTTAATTAGGCCTTAACCAGGGGTTAATGAAGCCCGTAACACCAGGGGTGTTACGCTTCAGAGAACGTATGGTTGGCTCTACACACATCCTACAATGATCTGGCCGGCGCATCAGAGACAGAGGCGGAGACAGAGCCAATGCTTGGGTGGCAGCAGCAGCTTGGGTACATGTACTCACCAGGGGTGAGAGAGGAGCTGTAGGGAAGGTTCTTGGCCTTCACCCCACCTACAGTTACCTGGACAGGATGTTCAGGAAGATAATTGACTGCAAGGGTGGAAACAAAAGCAACATTGCAGACTATTTCAGGAACTTGCTGCACAGGATGGCACCAGATGCACGGCCCTTCAATGTGTTTGACTTCATCTAGTGTGAGATCAGGAGTGTTGGGGAGAGACCTCTCAAGGGCCGTGGCTTTGCTCCCTACATAATGTATATGATCGAGCTGGTGACAAGGCACATATTTGAGTATGACAAGACTCTTAAGGCCCTGAAGATTGTTGCTGACCTGACAGAGATTGGAGTACCTCTAGCAGGTCTAGGAGGAGCAGCAGCAAAGGCAGGTGCACGTCCAGGTGGTGCAGCAGCAGGAGCAACTTCTCCTCCGCCACGTGCTCCTCCTCGTTCTAATTCACGTCGTGGCAGTCCTCCCTCGCCTATCCGCAGGTTCTTCAGCTCTATCTTTGGGATGTGTAGAGATATTCAGGTTAAGCAGCGGAGGGAGCGGCAGGCTAGGAGGAAGGATACTCGTACTCTCAAGCAGATTTCTGCTAAACTTGAGCTTGAGCCTCCTAGGTCTCCACCGTCAGACGATGTAGATAGTGAGCCAGAGACTGAGGAGCAGCAGCAGGCTAGGTACGACAGAGAGTTTGCAGAGTTCCTTCAGCATCAACAGGCTTAGCAGCAGCAGTCACAGGAGCAGGCACAGCAGCAGCCATACACCGTGCCATTGCAGGCCAGGGTACCTCCACACGTTCAGCCTCACCCTAGTGCAGCAGAGGAGATCGGTTCAGCTTGGTGGCAGGATATCTTTGGCAGTGACCCCAGGTACTCGACCAGTGAGTATGGCTTTGTGAAGCGTCCCCTCATCAGAGGTGACTAAATGTAGTGCAAATACCAGTCCCAGGAGGCTGGTACCACATTTATTACATCAGATGGTTCGTCACCGTACAACTCAACGAGGACAACGGGACATTAGGGCTACGATGAACAACAAGAACGCTAAGACCCACACGAACACATTAAAGACTCCTAACAGATCATCATAGTCGGACGCGGCGGAGGCTCTCGATGGGGCATAACACACATGCATGGTTGGGTGCAGGACGGCGACCTACTCAGCGTCTTCGGGAACGTAGTCTGGATCCTCCTCTGTAAAATTATGCAAAAGTGAGTACTTACGTACTCAACAAGTCCAATCACTCCCACGGAGGGGGGTTAGCATCAGAATATGCACAGGATATAACAAGGATTAGGCTAGGGTTTATTTGCGGAAATGCTATAACAATGCAAGGGTTCATTTTAAGAAAGATTTTTGTAAAACAATTTTGTAACCCAAGTAATCAAGTTTCTCTCTTAAAAGCTAGTCTAGTTCAAGAGCTACCGGACTCCCCATCCACAGCATCTCACGGCACACTTGCCGTTCTTTCTTCCAAAATCAACTCACGCCATGAAAACAATCCCAACCCAAACACTAGTTATGTGACCACACCGTAACTCGTCCAATACCGTGGACATGGCTATTCGAATAGATTTTACACTCTGCAGAGGTTGTACACTTTACCCACAAGTAGGGTACCGCCACACGAACACCTTAGTGCCGGCGCGGATCCTATCTTAGCCGTTACCCACCTTAGCTAACCCTACTAGCCACCACGAAAGCAACCAAGGGGTTATTCATCATTAACCAGGGCATAACTCACACAGATCGTATCCCGTCTCCTTGACCTCCCGCTGCTCACCCAGCACACCAGATGACTAGTAGATTAACTAGGGGGATTTATGCTAAGCCGTTGCCCATACAACGGTCGAGTGGTTGTACGACGGTTGGGTTAGGTGAGACGACACACAACTCGGTCCTTAGGGGCGACAAGATGGACATCTCCAATCACGCTCAACCACAAAGGTACGAGCTCACCACAACTCCTGACACATAACACCGCCATCCCGCTCCTAGCTTCTCCCTCCCCGCCACATCTATCTCCAGCAGCACGGGCGCCCGCCTGATCTCCCTCTCCGTTCACGACCTGGCCGAGGTGAGCCCCAAGGGAGCTTTCCCTCGTCTTCCTCTCTCTCCCCGTGCTCTCAGAGTTGCAAACGGTGGCCGGACTAGTCGCCTAGCGAAGCTCCAGCGAGCCCCGCCAGGGCGGTCGGCGGCGCTTGAATACCCAGGCAGCACCTGTCGTTGCTCTGGACCTGTCAGACCAGCTCAAATCCATTTAATCCCTCGTGTTCTCGGTCCGTTGTGGGCCAGTCAAAGCTAAGGAGCACAAACCCAATAGGCTAGGCAATCTTCTGCATGTCAATCCTTAATGGATTCAGCCAAAATCCCAGCCATAGAACACGTGTCCACATGCCTACCCTAAATATCTCGTTTATTCACTCCCGTAATATATTTGATATCCCACCTTGCAAAATTAATATCTCACTCATACGACCTCCGATTCCGATGATTCTTCTTCCTAAATTCATCTAAAATCAAACTCTATATCCCATATAAATTTCATGATTTTTAGAGCTCATTTGAGTAAGTGCTAGTAATTGATTGTGTTTGTTTGCGCGTTTTTAGCCGACGGAGTGAACGATCCGGAGAACGAGGACGTCGGAGGTCGTATGAGTGAGATATTAATTTTGCAAGGTGGGATATCAAATATATTACGGGAGTGAATAAACGAGATATTTAGGGTAGGCATGTGGACACGTGTTCTATGGCTGGGATTTTGGCTGAATCCATTAAGGATTGACATGCAGAAGATTGCCTAGCCTATTGGGTTTGTGCTCCTTAGCTTTGACTGGCCCACAACGGACCGAGAACACGAGGGATTAAATGGATTTGAGCTGGTCTGACAGGTCCAGAGCAACGACAGGTGCTGCCTGGGTATTCAAGCGCCGCCGACCGCCCTGGCGGGGCTCGCTGGAGCTTCGCTAGGCGACTAGTCCGGCCACCGTTTGCAACTCTGAGAGCACGGGGAGAGAGAGGAAGACGAGGGAAAGCTCCCTTGGGGCTCACCTCGGCCAGGTCGTGAACGGAGAGGGAGATCAGGCGGGCGCCCGTGCTGCTGGAGATAGATGTGGCGGGGGGAGGGAGAAGCTAGGAGCGGGATGGCGGTGTTATGTGTCAGGAGTTGTGGTGAGCTCGTACCTTTGTGGTTGAGCGTGATTGGAGATGTCCATCTTGTCGCCCCTAAGGACCGAGTTGTGTGTCGTCTCACCTAACCCAACCGTCGTACAACCACTCGACCGTTGTATGGGCAACGGCTTAGCATAAATCCCCCTAGTTAATCTACTAGTCATCTGGTGTGCTGGGTGAGCAGCGGGAGGTCAAGGAGACGGGATACGATCTGTGTGAGTTATGCCCTGGTTAATGATGAATAACCCCTTGGTTGCTTTCGTGGTGGCTAGTAGGGTTAGCTAAGGTGGGTAACGGCTAAGATAGGATCCGCGCCGGCACTAAGGTGTTCGTGTGGCGGTACCCTACTTGTGGGTAAAGTGTACAACCTCTGCAGAGTGTAAAATCTATTCGAATAGCCATGTCCACGGTATTGGACGAGTTACGGTGTGGTCACATAACTAGTGTTTGGGTTGGGATTGTTTTCATGGCGTGAGTTGATTTTGGAAGAAAGAACGGCAAGTGTGCCGTGAGATGCTGTGGATGGGGAGTCCGGTAGCTCTTGAACTAGACTAGCTTTTAAGAGAGAAACTTGATTACTTGGGTTACAAAATTGTTTTACAAAAATCTTTCTTAAAATGAACCCTTGCATTGTTATAGCATTTCCGCAAATAAACCCTAGCCTAATCCTTGTTATATCCTGTGCATATTCTGATGCTAACCCCCCTCCGTGGGAGTGATTGGACTTGTTGAGTACGTAAGTACTCACTTTTGCATAATTTTACAGAGGAGGATCCAGACTACGTTCCCGAAGACGCTGAGTAGGTCGCCGTCCTGCACCCAACCATGCATGTGTGTTATGCCCCATCGAGAGCCTCCGCCGCGTCCGACTATGATGATCTGTTAGGAGTCTTTAATGTGTTCGTGTGGGTCTTAGCGTTCTTGTTGTTCATCGTAGCCCTAATGTCCCGTTGTCCTCGTTGAGTTGTACGGTGACGAACCATCTGATGTAATAAATGTGGTACCAGCCTCCTGGGACTGGTATTTGCACTACATTTAGTCACCTCTGATGAGGGGACGCTTCACAAAGCCATACTCACTGGTCGAGTACCTGGGGTCACTGCCAAAGATATCCTGCCACCAAGCTGAACCGATCTCCTCTGCTGCACTAGGGTGAGGCTGAACGTGTGGAGGTACCCTGGCCTGCAATGGCACGGTGTATGGCTGCTGCTGTGCCTGCTCCTGTGACTGCTGCTGCTAAGCCTGTTGATGCTGAAGGAACTCTGCAAACTCTCTGTCGTACCTAGCCTGCTGCTGCTCCTCAGTCTCTGGCTCACTATCTACATCGTCTGACGGTGGAGACCTAGGAGGCTCAAGCTCAAGTTTAGCAGAAATCTGCTTGAGAGTACGAGTATCCTTCCTCCTAGCCTGCCGCTCCCTCCGCTGCTTAACCTGAATATCTCTACACATCCCAAAGATAGAGCTGAAGAACCTGCGGATAGGCGAGGGAGGACTGCCACGACGTGAATTAGAACGAGGAGGAGCACGTGGCGGAGGAGAAGTTGCTCCTGCTGCTGCACCACCTGGACGTGCACCTGCCTTTGCTGCTGCTCCTCCTAGACCTGCTAGAGGTACTCCAATCTCTGTCAGGTCAGCAACAATCTTCAGGGCCTTAAGAGTCTTGTCATACTCAAATATGTGCCTTGTCACCAGCTCGATCATATACATTATGTAGGGAGCAAAGCCACGGCCCTTGAGAGGTCTCTCCCAACACTCCTGATCTCACACTAGATGAAGTCAAACACATTGAAGGGCCGTGCATCTGGTGCCATCCTGTGCAGCAAGTTCCTGAAATAGTCTGCAATGTTGCTTTTGTTTCCACCCTTGTAGTCAATTATCTTCCTGAACATCCTGTCCAGGTAACTGTAGGTGGGGTGAAGGCCAAGAACCTTCCCTACAGCTCCTCTCTCACCCCCTGGTGAGTACATGTACCCAAGCTGCTGCTGCCACCCAAGCATTGGCTCTGTCTCCGCCTCTGTCTCTGATGCGCCGGCCAGATCATTGTAGGATGTGTGTAGAGCCAACCATACGTTCTCTGAAGCGTAACACCCCTGGTGTTACGGGCTTCATTAACCCCTGGTTAAGGCCTAATTAAAATTCAGTCAGCAAAGTTTCTGTGTGAAAGTGTTATGTGTTTTGTTGCACGACGCTAATGAATAAAAACCAATGTGCACGACTAATCAATCTTGATCCGGGTGATTAGAAAGTTATGATGAATTTCTATAGTTATAACTCCTCTGCTGTTGATTTCAGTTAAAAATTGTTAGTCGTGACATGAGCATAATATTTATGTATTTTTGCATGTGGCAAAATAAAAAATTAAATTTTGTTGCACTAATTCTTAAATTGAGCTCTAATTTATCCCTTGTCTAAATATTATCCAACTCCAGCTCTTACTATTCATCCTCTATCAAATCCCCGGAGCGCGCACACGGCACACTGCTTAGCCGCGCAGCACGCGTACCGCTCTGCTTAGCCTGCGCAGCACGCGCACGGCGACGACCGACTGCAGCAGCAGCAAACACCACGCTCTGCAAAATTTGCCACCCTGCCCACACATCGCGCGATGCAGATTTCAAACTAGATTACTGTAGCACGCACAAAATCAGTGTAGCCAATCATTGTAGATGGTAAAAACACTGTAGCCAAACACCGTAGCACGCAGAAAATACTGTTCACAGCAGAAAACACTGTTCGCCCGAGCAGCACGTCGTGAATAAACAGCGCTTTATTACCCTTAAGCAAGCTAATTAGTCACAAACCTCACCGACGCGTCGCTGTCGCGCTTTTACTTTGTCAGCTAATCGTTTCACAAAAATAATTAACACGTCGCGCTGCCTCCGTG
>JAHUYU010001976.1:0-29711 GCA_030439765.1 Tripidium arundinaceum
AACTCAAATGTGATACAAATACTAGTCCCAGGAGGCTAGTAACACATTTATTACATCAGATAAGTTTCAGCGCAGTAGTCTCGACAAGCGTGGGCAATGAAGACATGCCACACAAAGAAGTAACCACAACATAACATAGGTCCAACAGACCCAAAAGACACACTGCTCGCTACACATCTGGCGAACCCCAATGCCACAGGCTTAGTTGGGTGCAGACACGACCTTATTCGTACGCCACTTCAGGGATGAAGTCTGGGTCTTCCTCTGTTCAACAAAGCAAGGGTGAGTACAAAGTACTCAGCAAATCCAACCTTACCCTACGGAATGGGGTAACAATATATGCATATGGATATATCAAGGATAAGGCTCGGTTTTATTTGCATAAATCTATCTTTTTGACACATGCAGGGTTTTATTTTATAAAATACCTTTGCAAAAGATATATATTTTCCATAGATAATAGTATTTCTGAAAAAGGGGATTTGTCATAATTTTAAGTGTTGCTGAACCCTTTGTTCCCACAACACATGGCCGACAGCCATTCATTTCCAAAATCACACTCACTCTCATGTTTCCACTCATCCCAACCCATCTAGTTGTTGAAACCAAACCATAACCCGTCCGAGACCGCGGACACGGCTATCCAGATAGATTTTACACTCTGCAGAGGTTGTACACTTTCACCACAAGTAGGGTACCGTAACTTAACACCTTAGTGCAAGCACAGATCCATCAAAGCCATTACCCTCCATAGCTAAGTACTGGCGCTCACCACGGGAACACTAAGGCCACCATCTCATAATAATTTACAGAGCTCTTTACATTTCATATAACACATCAATTCCCGCATACATCTCTTAGTGTCCCGTTTCACACCTGCCTCCAGGTGATTGCCATACCAACTAGAGGGATTTAGACTAAGCCCCGCCACATACAGGGTCGAGTGGTTGTACGATAAAATGAGTTAGGCAAGATGAATCATCAACTCAGTCCTTAATCGAGACAAGGCGGATATCTTCATGCTTAACCACAAAAGGTACAAGCCCCAACACCAAGGCATCCCACAAAAGGGATCCCATCCGCCCCATCTCTAGGGTAATCACCATCTATAATTTGTTCATTATCCCTTTCACAATACCCACAATTCATTCTTACAACTCACACAATTTTGCTTTTCAAATCATTGCATTTTAGAAAACATAGTGATGAATATCCATGATGAGTACCAGGTTCTAGGCATACTAAATAACGATATTTCGTCATGCTGTAATATTTATTCCTAAGTCTGAGCAAGACAATCATCGGGTCATATCAATCCAAGGATGGCTATTCAAATGAGTTTTAGCTAAGCAGTGAAAATACTTTGTACGTATAATCGTACATGCAATATTTAAAACGGCTTCTACGGGTTGTGTTTAAAAATAGGATCAACATGCATCAAAGGGGATTAGGTTGGACTTGCCTCCGACGGCGTCCTCGGCAAACTCCTGCTGACTGTCCGGATCCTCGGCGTCGAATAAGGTCGTGTCTGCACCCAACTAAGCCTGTGGCATTGGGGTTCGCCAGATGTGTAGCGAGCAGTGTGTCTTTTGGGTCTGTTGGACCTATGTTATGTTGTGGTTACTTCTTTGTGTGGCATGTCTTCATTGCCCACGCTTGTCGAGACTACTGCGCTGAAACTTATCTGATGTAATAAATGTGTTACTAGCCTCCTGGGACTAGTATTTGTATCACATTTGAGTTCTCGGATGACCGAGGGCGCTTCAGGTGGTATCAGAGCCGTAGTTGGCCGTAGGACGCGACCTTAGGCTTTCTGGACCCGTATTTTACATAAAAAGTATTTTACAAAAATTTCTTACCCTCTTCCCTCTATTCCAAAAAAATTTTACTCTTATCTATTCTCTCTCAGATGACGGAAAGAGTTTGGACCATCAGCTCCCCCACCGATCGGCTTCACTCCCTAGCGCCTAGAGAAGATCACTCTTCTGGCAACTGTGGTCCTTCCACTGGACTGAGAGGAGGGTCTGCATCATCCTTGGGTGGTGGTTGGGTGAGGGTGAGGAGAGGCTCTGGCTCTGAGGCTTCATGGGAGGCTTCTGTCGGTGGGGGAGCTGATGGTCCAAACTCTTTCCGTCATCTGAGAGAGAATAGATAAGAGTAAAATTTTTTTGGAATAGAGGGAAGAGGGTAAGAAATTTTTGTAAAATACTTTTTATGTAAAATACGGGTCCAGAAAGCCTAAGGTCGCGTCCTACGGCCAACTACGGCTCTGATACCACCTGAAGCGCCCTCGGTCATCCGAGAACTCAAATGTGATACAAATACTAGTCCCAGGAGGCTAGTAACACATTTATTACATCAGATAAGTTTCAGCGCAGTAGTCTCGACAAGCGTGGGCAATGAAGACATGCCACACAAAGAAGTAACCACAACATAACATAGGTCCAACAGACCCAAAAGACACACTGCTCGCTACACATCTGGCGAACCCCAATGCCACAGGCTTAGTTGGGTGCAGACACGACCTTATTCGACGCCGAGGATCCGGACAGTCAGCAGGAGTTTGCCGAGGACGCCGTCGGAGGCAAGTCCAACCTAATCCCCTTTGATGCATGTTGATCCTATTTTTAAACACAACCCGTAGAAGCCGTTTTAAATATTGCATGTACGATTATACGTACAAAGTATTTTCACTGCTTAGCTAAAACTCATTTGAATAGCCATCCTTGGATTGATATGACCCGATGATTGTCTTGCTCAGACTTAGGAATAAATATTACAGCATGACGAAATATCGTTATTTAGTATGCCTAGAACCTGGTACTCATCATGGATATTCATCACTATGTTTTCTAAAATGCAATGATTTGAAAAGCAAAATTGTGTGAGTTGTAAGAATGAATTGTGGGTATTGTGAAAGGGATAATGAACAAATTATAGATGGTGATTACCCTAGAGATGGGGCGGATGGGATCCCTTTTGTGGGATGCCTTGGTGTTGGGGCTTGTACCTTTTGTGGTTAAGCATGAAGATATCCGCCTTGTCTCGATTAAGGACTGAGTTGATGATTCATCTTGCCTAACTCATTTTATCGTACAACCACTCGACCCTGTATGTGGCGGGGCTTAGTCTAAATCCCTCTAGTTGGTATGGCAATCACCTGGAGGCAGGTGTGAAACGGGACACTAAGAGATGTATGCGGGAATTGATGTGTTATATGAAATGTAAAGAGCTCTGTAAATTATTATGAGATGGTGGCCTTAGTGTTCCCGTGGTGAGCGCCAGTACTTAGCTATGGAGGGTAATGGCTTTGATGGATCTGTGCTTGCACTAAGGTGTTAAGTTACGGTACCCTACTTGTGGTGAAAGTGTACAACCTCTGCAGAGTGTAAAATCTATCTGGATAGCCGTGTCCGCGGTCTCGGACGGGTTATGGTTTGGTTTCAACAACTAGATGGGTTGGGATGAGTGGAAACATGAGAGTGAGTGTGATTTTGGAAATGAATGGCTGTCGGCCATGTGTTGTGGGAACAAAGGGTTCAGCAACACTTAAAATTATGACAAATCCCCTTTTTCAGAAATACTATTATCTATGGAAAATATATATCTTTTGCAAAGGTATTTTATAAAATAAAACCCTGCATGTGTCAAAAAGATAGATTTATGCAAATAAAACCGAGCCTTATCCTTGATATATCCATATGCATATATTGTTACCCCATTCCGTAGGGTAAGGTTGGATTTGCTGAGTACTTTGTACTCACCCTTGCTTTGTTGAACAGAGGAAGACCCAGACTTCATCCCTGAAGTGGCGTACGAATAAGGTCGTGTCTGCACCCAACTAAGCCTGTGGCATTGGGGTTCGCCAGATGTGTAGCGAGCAGTGTGTCTTTTGGGTCTGTTGGACCTATGTTATGTTGTGGTTACTTCTTTGTGTGGCATGTCTTCATTGCCCACGCTTGTCGAGACTACTGCGCTGAAACTTATCTGATGTAATAAATGTGTTACTAGCCTCCTGGGACTAGTATTTGTATCACATTTGAGTTCTCGGATGACCGAGGGCGCTTCAGGTGGTATCAGAGCCGTAGTTGGCCGTAGGACGCGACCTTAGGCTTTCTGGACCCGTATTTTACATAAAAAGTATTTTACAAAAATTTCTTACCCTCTTCCCTCTATTCCAAAAAAATTTTACTCTTATCTATTCTCTCTCA
Source organism: Tripidium arundinaceum (assembly GCA_030439765.1). Classification (NCBI taxonomy): domain Eukaryota; kingdom Viridiplantae; phylum Streptophyta; class Magnoliopsida; order Poales; family Poaceae; genus Tripidium; species Tripidium arundinaceum. The sequence goes on from JAHUYU010001976.1 coordinate 4,212, forward strand.
GATGACGGAAAGAGTTTGGACCATCAGCTCCCCCACCGACAGAAGCCTCCCATGAAGCCTCAGAGCCAGAGCCTCTCCTCACCCTCACCCAACCACCACCCAAGGATGATGCAGACCCTCCTCTCAGTCCAGTGGAAGGACCACAGTTGCCAGAAGAGTGATCTTCTCTAGGCGCTAGGGAGTGAAGCCGATCGGTCCGAAAAAGTTGAAGATTAGTTGTACCCAGTATCTCCTTTTGCCTTGGGGAAGTGAAGATTACTTCACTTTTATTACCCCAAAGTAGAGGAACCGTATTGTAGCACGCCTATTTTCTCTATGTTGTAATTCTCCCTTCCTATTCAAAATATATATTTGTGCTAAGTCAATTGCTGAAGTTATCTTCTCTATTATTATTTCCAGTTTGACTCACTTCATCTTCATGGGCCCCATTAGCAAATGCATTGGGTTCACTTGCAACTGGACGTTGGGTTTGCCTACTAGCTGCACGGCCATTTGGTTGAGAGCGAGTTGCTGGCTTGGGAGGCATCTATTGGATGAGATGAGAGGGATAGAATTAGATAAGAGTTAGATCTACTGAGTGATCTTTTGTTTGTTAAGTCGTCATATTTTTTTAAAAAAAGTGCAAGTTTTAAGACTTGCTATCCCATAAGGGAACACATATAGAGCACACAATTAGCACAATCAACAAGCACAAATATATATTTTGAATAGGAAGGGAGAATTACAACATAGAGAAAATAGGCGTGCTACAATACGGTTCCTCTACTTTGGGGTAATAAAAGTGAAGTAATCTTCACTTCCCCAAGGCAAAAGGAGATACTGGGTACAACTAATCTTCAACTTTTTCGGACCGATCGGCTTCACTCCCTAGCGCCTAGAGAAGATCACTCTTCTGGCAACTGTGGTCCTTCCACTGGACTGAGAGGAGGGTCTGCATCATCCTTGGGTGGTGGTTGGGTGAGGGTGAGGAGAGGCTCTGGCTCTGAGGCTTCATGGGAGGCTTCTGTCGGTGGGGGAGCTGATGGTCCAAACTCTTTCCGTCATCTGAGAGAGAATAGATAAGAGTAAAATTTTTTTGGAATAGAGGGAAGAGGGTAAGAAATTTTTGTAAAATACTTTTTATGTAAAATACGGGTCCAGAAAGCCTAAGGTCGCGTCCTACGGCCAACTACGGCTCTGATACCACCTGAAGCGCCCTCGGTCATCCGAGAACTCAAATGTGATACAAATACTAGTCCCAGGAGGCTAGTAACACATTTATTACATCAGATAAGTTTCAGCGCAGTAGTCTCGACAAGCGTGGGCAATGAAGACATGCCACACAAAGAAGTAACCACAACATAACATAGGTCCAACAGACCCAAAAGACACACTGCTCGCTACACATCTGGCGAACCCCAATGCCACAGGCTTAGTTGGGTGCAGACACGACCTTATTCGTACGCCACTTCAGGGATGAAGTCTGGGTCTTCCTCTGTTCAACAAAGCAAGGGTGAGTACAAAGTACTCAGCAAATCCAACCTTACCCTACGGAATGGGGTAACAATATATGCATATGGATATATCAAGGATAAGGCTCGGTTTTATTTGCATAAATCTATCTTTTTGACACATGCAGGGTTTTATTTATAAAATACCTTTGCAAAAGATATATATTTTCCATAGATAATAGTATTTCTGAAAAAGGGGATTTGTCATAATTTTAAGTGTTGCTGAACCCTTTGTTCCCACAACACATGGCCGACAGCCATTCATTTCCAAAATCACACTCACTCTCATGTTTCCACTCATCCCAACCCATCTAGTTGTTGAAACCAAACCATAACCCGTCCGAGACCGCGGACACGGCTATCCAGATAGATTTTACACTCTGCAGAGGTTGTACACTTTCACCACAAGTAGGGTACCGTAACTTAACACCTTAGTGCAAGCACAGATCCATCAAAGCCATTACCCTCCATAGCTAAGTACTGGCGCTCACCACGGGAACACTAAGGCCACCATCTCATAATAATTTACAGAGCTCTTTACATTTCATATAACACATCAATTCCCGCATACATCTCTTAGTGTCCCGTTTCACACCTGCCTCCAGGTGATTGCCATACCAACTAGAGGGATTTAGACTAAGCCCCGCCACATACAGGGTCGAGTGGTTGTACGATAAAATGAGTTAGGCAAGATGAATCATCAACTCAGTCCTTAATCGAGACAAGGCGGATATCTTCATGCTTAACCACAAAAGGTACAAGCCCCAACACCAAGGCATCCCACAAAAGGGATCCCATCCGCCCCATCTCTAGGGTAATCACCATCTATAATTTGTTCATTATCCCTTTCACAATACCCACAATTCATTCTTACAACTCACACAATTTTGCTTTTCAAATCATTGCATTTTAGAAACATAGTGATGAATATCCATGATGAGTACCAGGTTCTAGGCATACTAAATAACGATATTTCGTCATGCTGTAATATTTATTCCTAAGTCTGAGCAAGACAATCATCGGGTCATATCAATCCAAGGATGGCTATTCAAATGAGTTTTAGCTAAGCAGTGAAAATACTTTGTACGTATAATCGTACATGCAATATTTAAAACGGCTTCTACGGGTTGTGTTTAAAAATAGGATCAACATGCATCAAAGGGGATTAGGTTGGACTTGCCTCCGACGGCGTCCTCGGCAAACTCCTGCTGACTGTCCGGATCCTCGGCGTCGAATAAGGTCGTGTCTGCACCCAACTAAGCCTGTGGCATTGGGGTTCGCCAGATGTGTAGCGAGCAGTGTGTCTTTTGGGTCTGTTGGACCTATGTTATGTTGTGGTTACTTCTTTGTGTGGCATGTCTTCATTGCCCACGCTTGTCGAGACTACTGCGCTGAAACTTATCTGATGTAATAAATGTGTTACTAGCCTCCTGGGACTAGTATTTGTATCACATTTGAGTTCTCGGATGACCGAGGGCGCTTCAGGTGGTATCAGAGCCGTAGTTGGCCGTAGGACGCGACCTTAGGCTTTCTGGACCCGTATTTTACATAAAAAGTATTTTACAAAAATTTCTTACCCTCTTCCCTCTATTCCAAAAAAATTTTACTCTTATCTATTCTCTCTCAGATGACGGAAAGAGTTTGGACCATCAGCTCCCCCACCGACAGAAGCCTCCCATGAAGCCTCAGAGCCAGAGCCTCTCCTCACCCTCACCCAACCACCACCCAAGGATGATGCAGACCCTCCTCTCAGTCCAGTGGAAGGACCACAGTTGCCAGAAGAGTGATCTTCTCTAGGCGCTAGGGAGTGAAGCCGATCGGTGGGGGAGCTGATGGTCCAAACTCTTTCCGTCATCTGAGAGAGAATAGATAAGAGTAAAATTTTTTTGGAATAGAGGGAAGAGGGTAAGAAATTTTTGTAAAATACTTTTTATGTAAAATACGGGTCCAGAAAGCCTAAGGTCGCGTCCTACGGCCAACTACGGCTTCTGATACCACCTGAAGCGCCCTCGGTCATCCGAGAACTCAAATGTGATACAAATACTAGTCCCAGGAGGCTAGTAACACATTTATTACATCAGATAAGTTTCAGCGCAGTAGTCTCGACAAGCGTGGGCAATGAAGACATGCCACACAAAGAAGTAACCACAACATAACATAGGTCCAACAGACCAAAAGACACACTGCTCGCTACACATCTGGCGAACCCCAATGCCACAGGCTTAGTTGGGTGCAGACACGACCTTATTCGACGCCGAGGATCCGGACAGTCAGCAGGAGTTTGCCGAGGACGCCGTCGGAGGCAAGTCCAACCTAATCCCCTTTGATGCATGTTGATCCTATTTTTAAACACAACCCGTAGAAGCCGTTTTAAATATTGCATGTACGATTATACGTACAAAGTATTTTCACTGCTTAGCTAAAACTCATTTGAATAGCCATCCTTGGATTGATATGACCCGATGATTGTCTTGCTCAGACTTAGGAATAAATATTACAGCATGACGAAATATCGTTATTTAGTATGCCTAGAACCTGGTACTCATCATGGATATTCATCACTATGTTTTCTAAAATGCAATGATTTGAAAAGCAAAATTGTGTGAGTTGTAAGAATGAATTGTGGGTATTGTGAAAGGGATAATGAACAAATTATAGATGGTGATTACCCTAGAGATGGGGCGGATGGGATCCCTTTTGTGGGATGCCTTGGTGTTGGGGCTTGTACCTTTTGTGGTTAAGCATGAAGATATCCGCCTTGTCTCGATTAAGGACTGAGTTGATGATTCATCTTGCCTAACTCATTTTATCGTACAACCACTCGACCCTGTATGTGGCGGGGCTTAGTCTAAATCCCTCTAGTTGGTATGGCAATCACCTGGAGGCAGGTGTGAAACGGGACACTAAGAGATGTATGCGGGAATTGATGTGTTATATGAAATGTAAAGAGCTCTGTAAATTATTATGAGATGGTGGCCTTAGTGTTCCCGTGGTGAGCGCCAGTACTTAGCTATGGAGGGTAATGGCTTTGATGGATCTGTGCTTGCACTAAGGTGTTAAGTTACGGTACCCTACTTGTGGTGAAAGTGTACAACCTCTGCAGAGTGTAAAATCTATCTGGATAGCCGTGTCCGCGGTCTCGGACGGGTTATGGTTTGGTTTCAACAACTAGATGGGTTGGGATGAGTGGAAACATGAGAGTGAGTGTGATTTTGGAAATGAATGGCTGTCGGCCATGTGTTGTGGGAACAAAGGGTTCAGCAACACTTAAATTATGACAAATCCCCTTTTTCAGAAATACTATTATCTATGGAAAATATATATCTTTTGCAAAGGTATTTTATAAAATAAAACCCTGCATGTGTCAAAAAGATAGATTTATGCAAATAAAACCGAGCCTTATCCTTGATATATCCATATGCATATATTGTTACCCCATTCCGTAGGGTAAGGTTGGATTTGCTGAGTACTTTGTACTCACCCTTGCTTTGTTGAACAGAGGAAGACCCAGACTTCATCCCTGAAGTGGCGTACGAATAAGGTCGTGTCTGCACCCAACTAAGCCTGTGGCATTGGGGTTCGCCAGATGTGTAGCGAGCAGTGTGTCTTTTGGGTCTGTTGGACCTATGTTATGTTGTGGTTACTTCTTTGTGTGGCATGTCTTCATTGCCCACGCTTGTCGAGACTACTGCGCTGAAACTTATCTGATGTAATAAATGTGTTACTAGCCTCCTGGGACTAGTATTTGTATCACATTTGAGTTCTCGGATGACCGAGGGCGCTTCAGGTGGTATCAGAGCCGTAGTTGGCCGTAGGACGCGACCTTAGGCTTTCTGGACCCGTATTTTACATAAAAAGTATTTTACAAAAATTTCTTACCCTCTTCCCTCTATTCCAAAAAAATTTTACTCTTATCTATTCTCTCTCAGATGACGGAAAGAGTTTGGACCATCAGCTCCCCCACCGACAGAAGCCTCCCATGAAGCCTCAGAGCCAGAGCCTCTCCTCACCCTCACCCAACCACCACCCAAGGATGATGCAGACCCTCCTCTCAGTCCAGTGGAAGGACCACAGTTGCCAGAAGAGTGATCTTCTCTAGGCGCTAGGGAGTGAAGCCGATCGGTCCGAAAAAGTTGAAGATTAGTTGTACCCAGTATCTCCTTTTGCCTTGGGGAAGTGAAGATTACTTCACTTTTATTACCCCAAAGTAGAGGAACCGTATTGTAGCACGCCTATTTTCTCTATGTTGTAATTCTCCCTTCCTATTCAAAATATATATTTGTGCTTGTTGATTGTGCTAATTGTGTGCTCTATATGTGTTCCCTTATGGGATAGCAAGTCTTAAAACTTGCACTTTTTTTAAAAAAATATGACGACTTAACAAACAAAAGATCACTCAGTAGATCTAACTCTTATCTAATTCTATCCCTCTCATCTCATCCAATAGATGCCTCCCAAGCCAGCAACTCGCTCTCAACCAAATGGCCGTGCAGCTAGTAGGCAAACCCAACGTCCAGTTGCAAGTGAACCCAATGCATTTGCTAATGGGGCCCATGAAGATGAAGTGAGTCAAACTGGAAATAATAATAGAGAAGATAACTTCAGCAATTGACTTAGCACAAGTCATGGCAACTCAAACCCGCCTTTTGGAAACCTTGGCCCAAGGCATGAACCGTCCTAGAAACAACCGTGGAGCCGGAGTTCAGGACAAAATGACTGAGTTCATGAGGCTCAAACCACCCACCTTTGCTGGGTTGTTCTTATAGGGACAATTGGCGATGTAGTGTCCAGTCTCATGGCAATGGAAGCAAGCCTTGCCATTGTTGGTGACTTGACCAGTGCTGTTCTGTTGAGTTTTGCCAATAATTTGATTCTGATAAGTTGTCTTGAGCTGATATGGTGGCTGAGTCTGGTTAGATGCACTTGCAGGAGAGCGAAACTGCATTGGGGCTTGAGTCCGCTGGCTTGGTTGGCTAAAGGTTTTCAACCTCTGGGACCTAGCTCCTTCCTGAACCTTGCGTTCTAGGAACTTGCGTTTGTTTTCTTTCTTCTCTTCAGTCTTGGCTACATCCGTCAGGATAGTCCTATTCATTAAGGTGTTGAAGTCTGGATAAATCTGTGGGGTCATGAGGGTCCTAAGCTCACATGCCAGTCCTTCTGTGAACTTTGTCTGCTTCTTGGCATCCGTGTTGACCAATTCTGGGGCATAGCGGGATAACTCAGTAAATTGGAAGATGTATTCACTCAGAGTTTTGTTTCCTTGCTTCAAGTTACGAAATTCATCAGCCTTCAACTTCATGATTCCATCCGAAATGTGGTACCGGCGGAATTCTCCCACAAATTCTTCCCATGTGATGGTGTTGACATTTTCCACAGCTCCACTATAGGCTTCCCACCAAGAAAGGGCGATTCCTGTCAGCTGGTGACTTGCTAACAGAACTCTATCCCTTCCGTTACAATGGATTGTGTCCAACTTCCTTTCAATGACCTTAAGCCAATCATCTGCTTCCATGGGGTTGTCAGATCCAGCAAAGGTGGGTGGTTTGAGCCTCATGAACTCAGTCATTTTGTCCTGAACTCCGGCTCCACGGTTGTTTCTAGGACGGTTCATGCCTTGGGCCAAGGTTTCCAAAAGGCGGGTTTGAGTTGCCATGACTTGTGCTAAGTCAATTGCTGAAGTTATCTTCTCTATTATTATTTCCAGTTTGACTCACTTCATCTTCATGGGCCCCATTAGCAAATGCATTGGGTTCACTTGCAACTGGACGTTGGGTTTGCCTACTAGCTGCACGGCCATTTGGTTGAGAGCGAGTTGCTGGCTTGGGAGGCATCTATTGGATGAGATGAGAGGGATAGAATTAGATAAGAGTTAGATCTACTGAGTGATCTTTTGTTTGTTAAGTCGTCATATTTTTTTAAAAAAAGTGCAAGTTTTAAGACTTGCTATCCCATAAGGGAACACATATAGAGCACACAATTAGCACAATCAACAAGCACAAATATATATTTTGAATAGGAAGGGAGAATTACAACATAGAGAAAATAGGCGTGCTACAATACGGTTCCTCTACTTTGGGGTAATAAAAGTGAAGTAATCTTCACTTCCCCAAGGCAAAAGGAGATACTGGGTACAACTAATCTTCAACTTTTTCGGACCGATCGGCTTCACTCCCTAGCGCCTAGAGAAGATCACTCTTCTGGCAACTGTGGTCCTTCCACTGGACTGAGAGGAGGGTCTGCATCATCCTTGGGTGGTGGTTGGGTGAGGGTGAGGAGAGGCTCTGGCTCTGAGGCTTCATGGGAGGCTTCTGTCGGTGGGGGAGCTGATGGTCCAAACTCTTTCCGTCATCTGAGAGAGAATAGATAAGAGTAAAATTTTTTTGGAATAGAGGGAAGAGGGTAAGAAATTTTTGTAAAATACTTTTTATGTAAAATACGGGTCCAGAAAGCCTAAGGTCGCGTCCTACGGCCAACTACGGCTCTGATACCACCTGAAGCGCCCTCGGTCATCCGAGAACTCAAATGTGATACAAATACTAGTCCCAGGAGGCTAGTAACACATTTATTACATCAGATAAGTTTCAGCGCAGTAGTCTCGACAAGCGTGGGCAATGAAGACATGCCACACAAAGAAGTAACCACAACATAACATAGGTCCAACAGACCCAAAAGACACACTGCTCGCTACACATCTGGCGAACCCCAATGCCACAGGCTTAGTTGGGTGCAGACACGACCTTATTCGTACGCCACTTCAGGGATGAAGTCTGGGTCTTCCTCTGTTCAACAAAGCAAGGGTGAGTACAAAGTACTCAGCAAATCCAACCTTACCCTACGGAATGGGGTAACAATATATGCATATGGATATATCAAGGATAAGGCTCGGTTTTATTTGCATAAATCTATCTTTTTGACACATGCAGGGTTTTATTTTATAAAATACCTTTGCAAAAGATATATATTTTCCATAGATAATAGTATTTCTGAAAAAGGGGATTTGTCATAATTTTAAGTGTTGCTGAACCCTTTGTTCCCACAACACATGGCCGACAGCCATTCATTTCCAAAATCACACTCACTCTCATGTTTCCACTCATCCCAACCCATCTAGTTGTTGAAACCAAACCATAACCCGTCCGAGACCGCGGACACGGCTATCCAGATAGATTTTACACTCTGCAGAGGTTGTACACTTTCACCACAAGTAGGGTACCGTAACTTAACACCTTAGTGCAAGCACAGATCCATCAAAGCCATTACCCTCCATAGCTAAGTACTGGCGCTCACCACGGGAACACTAAGGCCACCATCTCATAATAATTTACAGAGCTCTTTACATTTCATATAACACATCAATTCCCGCATACATCTCTTAGTGTCCCGTTTCACACCTGCCTCCAGGTGATTGCCATACCAACTAGAGGGATTTAGACTAAGCCCCGCCACATACAGGGTCGAGTGGTTGTACGATAAAATGAGTTAGGCAAGATGAATCATCAACTCAGTCCTTAATCGAGACAAGGCGGATATCTTCATGCTTAACCACAAAAGGTACAAGCCCCAACACCAAGGCATCCCACAAAAGGGATCCCATCCGCCCCATCTCTAGGGTAATCACCATCTATAATTTGTTCATTATCCCTTTCACAATACCCACAATTCATTCTTACAACTCACACAATTTTGCTTTTCAAATCATTGCATTTTAGAAAACATAGTGATGAATATCCATGATGAGTACCAGGTTCTAGGCATACTAAATAACGATATTTCGTCATGCTGTAATATTTATTCCTAAGTCTGAGCAAGACAATCATCGGGTCATATCAATCCAAGGATGGCTATTCAAATGAGTTTTAGCTAAGCAGTGAAAATACTTTGTACGTATAATCGTACATGCAATATTTAAAACGGCTTCTACGGGTTGTGTTTAAAAATAGGATCAACATGCATCAAAGGGGATTAGGTTGGACTTGCCTCCGACGGCGTCCTCGGCAAACTCCTGCTGACTGTCCGGATCCTCGGCGTCGAACTCGCGGTACTCGCCTCCGACGTCCTCGTTCTCCGGCTCGTTCACTCCGTCAGCTAAAAGCGCGCAACGAACAGAACAGACAAACAAGCACAGATAAATAATCACATAAAATCAAATGAGCTCTAAAAATCATGAAATTTATATGGGAGATAGATCATGATTTTAGATGAATTTAGAAAGAATAATATTTGGAATCGGAGTTCGCATGTGGCTCTGTAAGGTGGCCGAAATTTAATCACGCGAAAAAGAATAATGCGCGATTAAGGAATGGGTGATCACGTGGGTATTGGGCTTGGCTGGTAGTGCATGGTATATACTATGCGTGTACTATTTGGTGGAGTTATTGCTTAGGGCCCACGTGCCCATACACATGCACGGGAAGGGAGAGAAGCTAGCATGAGCTTTCTTTTTGCTTCATGCTTGCTGGACGTCATGGCTGAGCTTTCGTAGAGCTCGGGAGTGGCTCGGCACAGGCAAAGGCAAGGAGGGAAGCAAAGAGAAAATCACAGGGAGAGTGGAAAGAGCAAGGGGATGCTCATGGGCTGCTCACCTCGTCGTGCGACGACGGTCGAGCCCGGCTCGTGTACACGGCCAATTACGGTATACACGAGGCAGGTGAAGCGAGAGCAGGCAAACGAGTGGTGAGCTGAGCGTGCTGCTGCGGGAGAGCAACCCGGCGTGCCTTTTTATAGGCCGAGACGCGAGCTGTGCCATCAGCTTGTTTTGTGTCCTTTCACATGCAACAATGGTGCTGAGAGGACGGTGGACGGTGGTGGACGGTGCGGCGCGTAGCAGGGGACGGTGGATTCTCGGCATGCACGGCGGTGCCTAACTTTGCATGGTGGTCGGCATGCAAACTGGTACGAGCTTTTGCATGCATGCAAATGGACGGTGGTTAACTGACATGCAAGGACGAGAGCGTGCATGCATGCAAGGGGTGTGTGCGTGTGAAAATGTGTGTGTATATGTTGTGCATGCATGCATGTTTACCTGAGAGTGAGAGTGTGTGTGGGTGCACTGCTGACACTTGTTTGCTTGTGCTTTGCATGCTGGTGGTACATGCATGCTGCCTGTGTGCTTTGCTTGTTTGCGTGGTAAATGGTAAAAGTGGATGTTGCCTCGATGCGTGCTTTGTCTTACTCTATTTGCTGCGCATATACGAATGTGTTGTTGCCATGCACGGAGAAGAAAGAGGAAGAGAAAGGTGGGAGGTGGGACGGGCGGTGATGTTGGTGCTGCGGGGTGGAGGATAAATATTTGGGAGATGACTAAGGAGAATATATGGAGCGGGTATGAGTTGAAAAGAGATTAAAGTAGAGCTCAAATGATTTTGGTTTTCAAAATAGTTTTTTTAAAATATTTTGAGCGAGTGATTTTAGACTTCCAATTTTCGGGATGTTACAGATGGCTCCAACAGTGTTAAAAGAGCTAGCTCATGTGATATTCTATTCAATAAGAAGGAAAAAAATAATGATAAGAGCAGCTCCAACAGTGACTTATGAACTAGCTCTAAGCATTTTATTTCATGATTTAATAGAAGAGATAGAAAAGTTATCTCTTGATCAAGAGCCAGTCTTATACACGCATTTCAAGATTATGTGAGGTTGTCATGTGGACCTAATCATATTATGAGCTATTGCTAAAAGTTAACACCATTGAAGAGATTGTCTTAGAGCTAGTAACTAGCTCATACTATTGAGGGTATCCTAAACTAGCTCTTTATGAAGAGCTAAGCTTACACACTTTTTTATGATTCGTGTACCTATGCTTACACATTTTTCTATACTAGCATATTTGGTTACTCCATTTTTTTAAGTTCATATGAGCTACTCCCTTCATCCCAAATTATAAGTCATTTCAACTTTCATTGGAAAGTCAAAGCATCTTAAGTTTGGCCAAATTTATATAATAAAATAATAACATTTATGATACCAAATAAGTATCATTAGATTCTTCATTAATTATATTTTCATAGTATACTGATTTGATGTTATAAATTTTGTAATTCTCTCTATAATTTTGGCCAAACTTGAGATGTTTTGACTCTCCAAGAAAGTTGGAACAACTTATAATTTGGAATGGAGGGAGTAGCTCATATGAACTTAAAAAAATGGAGTAACCAAATATGCTAGTATAGAAAAATGTGTAAGCATAGGTACACGAATCATAAAAAAGTGTGTAAGCTTAGCTCTTCATAAAGAGCTAGTTTAGGATACCCTCAATAGTATGAGCTAGTTACTAGCTCTAAGACAATCTCTTCAATGGTGTTAACTTTTAGCAATAGCTCATAATATGATTAGGTCCACATGACAACCTCACATAATCTTGAAATGCGTGTATAAGACTGGCTCTTGATCAAGAGATAACTTTTCTATCTCTTCTATTAAATCATGAAATAAAATGCTTAGAGCTAGTTCATAAGTCACTGTTGGAGCTGCTCTTATCATTATTTTTTCCTTCTTATTGAATAGAATATCACATGAGCTAGCTCTTTTAACACTGTTGGAGCCATCTGTAACATCCCGAAAATTGGAAGTCTAAAATCACTCGCTCAAAAATATTTTAAAAAAACTATTTTGAAAACCAAAATCATTTGAGCTCTACTTTAATCTCTTTTCAACTCATACCCGCTCCATATATTCTCCTTAGTCATCTCCCAAATATTTATCCTCCACCCCGCAGCACCAACATCACCGCCCGTCCCACCTCCCACCTTTCTCTTCCTCTTTCTTCTCCGTGCATGGCAACAACACATTCGTATATGCGCAGCAAATAGAGTAAGACAAAGCACGCATCGAGGCAACATCCACTTTTACCATTTACCACGCAAACAAGCAAAGCACACAGGCAGCATGCATGTACCACCAGCATGCAAAGCACAAGCAAACAAGTGTCAGCAGTGCACCCACACACACTCTCACTCTCAGGTAAACATGCATGCATGCACAACATATACACACACATTTTCACACGCACACTACCCCTTGCATGCATGCACGCTCTCGTCCTTGCATGTCAGTTAACCACCGTCCATTTGCATGCATGCAAAAGCTCGTACCAGTTTGCATGCCGACCACCATGCAAAGTTAGGCACCGGCCGTGCATGCCGAGAATCCACCGTCCCCTGCTACGCGCCGCACCGTCCACCACCGTCCACCGTCCTCTCAGCACCATTGTTGCATGTGAAAGGACACAAAACAAGCTGATGGCACAGCTCGCGTCTCGGCCTATAAAAAGGCACGCCGGGTTGCTCTCCCGCAGCAGCACGCTCAGCTCACCACTCGTTTGCCTGCTCTCGCTTCACCTGCCTCGTGTATACCGTAATTGGCCGTGTACACGAGCCGGGCTCGACCGTCGTCGCACGACGAGGTGAGCAGCCCATGAGCATCCCCTTGCTCTTTCCACTCTCCCTGTGATTTTCTCTTTGCTTCCCTCCTTGCCTTTGCCTGTGCCGAGCCACTCCCGAGCTCTACGAAAGCTCAGCCATGACGTCCAGCAAGCATGAAGCAAAAAGAAAGCTCATGCTAGCTTCTCTCCCTTCCCGTGCATGTGTATGGGCACGTGGGCCCTAAGCAATAACTCCACCAAATAGTACACGCATAGTATATACCATGCACTACCAGCCAAGCCCAATACCCACGTGATCACCCATTCCTTAATCGCGCATTATTCTTTTTCGCGTGATTAAATTTCGGCCACCTTACAGAGCCACATGCGAACTCCGATTCCAAATATTATTCTTTCTAAATTCATCTAAAATCATGATCTATCTCCCATATAAATTTCATGATTTTTAGAGCTCATTTGATTTTATGTGATTATTTATCTGTGCTTGTTTGTCTGTTCTGTTCGTTGCGCGCTTTTAGCTGACGGAGTGAACGAGCCGGAGAACGAGGACGTCGGAGGCGAGTACCGCGAGTTCGACGCCGAGGATCCGGACAGTCAGCAGGAGTTTGCCGAGGACGCCGTCGGAGGCAAGTCCAACCTAATCCCCTTTGATGCATGTTGATCCTATTTTAAACACAACCCGTAGAAGCCGTTTTAAATATTGCATGTACGATTATACGTACAAAGTATTTTCACTGCTTAGCTAAAACTCATTTGAATAGCCATCCTTGGATTGATATGACCCGATGATTGTCTTGCTCAGACTTAGGAATAAATATTACAGCATGACGAAATATCGTTATTTAGTATGCCTAGAACCTGGTACTCATCATGGATATTCATCACTATGTTTTCTAAAATGCAATGATTTGAAAAGCAAAATTGTGTGAGTTGTAAGAATGAATTGTGGGTATTGTGAAAGGGATAATGAACAAATTATAGATGGTGATTACCCTAGAGATGGGGCGGATGGGATCCCTTTTGTGGGATGCCTTGGTGTTGGGGCTTGTACCTTTTGTGGTTAAGCATGAAGATATCCGCCTTGTCTCGATTAAGGACTGAGTTGATGATTCATCTTGCCTAACTCATTTTATCGTACAACCACTCGACCCTGTATGTGGCGGGGCTTAGTCTAAATCCCTCTAGTTGGTATGGCAATCACCTGGAGGCAGGTGTGAAACGGGACACTAAGAGATGTATGCGGAATTGATGTGTTATATGAAATGTAAAGAGCTCTGTAAATTATTATGAGATGGTGGCCTTAGTGTTCCCGTGGTGAGCGCCAGTACTTAGCTATGGAGGGTAATGGCTTTGATGGATCTGTGCTTGCACTAAGGTGTTAAGTTACGGTACCCTACTTGTGGTGAAAGTGTACAACCTCTGCAGAGTGTAAAATCTATCTGGATAGCCGTGTCCGCGGTCTCGGACGGGTTATGGTTTGGTTTCAACAACTAGATGGGTTGGGATGAGTGGAAACATGAGAGTGAGTGTGATTTTGGAAATGAATGGCTGTCGGCCATGTGTTGTGGGAACAAAGGGTTCAGCAACACTTAAAATTATGACAAATCCCCTTTTTCAGAAATACTATTATCTATGGAAAATATATATCTTTTGCAAAGGTATTTTATAAAATAAAACCCTGCATGTGTCAAAAAGATAGATTTATGCAAATAAAACCGAGCCTTATCCTTGATATATCCATATGCATATATTGTTACCCCATTCCGTAGGGTAAGGTTGGATTTGCTGAGTACTTTGTACTCACCCTTGCTTTGTTGAACAGAGGAAGACCAGACTTCATCCCTGAAGTGGCGTACGAATAAGGTCGTGTCTGCACCCAACTAAGCCTGTGGCATTGGGTTCGCCAGATGTGTAGCGAGCAGTGTGTCTTTTGGGTCTGTTGGACCTATGTTATGTTGTGGTTACTTCTTTGTGTGGCATGTCTTCATTGCCCACGCTTGTCGAGACTACTGCGCTGAAACTTATCTGATGTACATAAATGTGTTACTAGCCTCCTGGGACTAGTATTTGTATCACATTTGAGTTCTCGGATGACCGAGGGCGCTTCAGGTGGTATCAGAGCCGTAGTTGGCCGTAGGACGCGACCTTAGGCTTTCTGGACCCGTATTTTACATAAAAAGTATTTTACAAAAATTTCTTACCCTCTTCCCTCTATTCCAAAAAAATTTTACTCTTATCTATTCTCTCTCAGATGACGGAAAGAGTTTGGACCATCAGCTCCCCCACCGACAGAAGCCTCCCATGAAGCCTCAGAGCCAGAGCCTCTCCTCACCCTCACCCAACCACCACCCAAGGATGATGCAGACCCTCCTCTCAGTCCAGTGGAAGGACCACAGTTGCCAGAAGAGTGATCTTCTCTAGGCGCTAGGGAGTGAAGCCGATCGGTCCGAAAAAGTTGAAGATTAGTTGTACCCAGTATCTCCTTTTGCCTTGGGGAAGTGAAGATTACTTCACTTTTATTACCCCAAAGTAGAGGAACCGTATTGTAGCACGCCTATTTTCTCTATGTTGTAATTCTCCCTTCCTATTCAAAATATATATTTGTGCTTGTTGATTGTGCTAATTGTGTGCTCTATATGTGTTCCCTTATGGGATAGCAAGTCTTAAAACTTGCACTTTTTTTAAAAAAATATGACGACTTAACAAACAAAAGATCACTCAGTAGATCTAACTCTTATCTAATTCTATCCCTCTCATCTCATCCAATAGATGCCTCCCAAGCCAGCAACTCGCTCTCAACCAAATGGCCGTGCAGCTAGTAGGCAAACCCAACGTCCAGTTGCAAGTGAACCCAATGCATTTGCTAATGGGGCCCATGAAGATGAAGTGAGTCAAACTGGAAATAATAATAGAGAAGATAACTTCAGCAATTGACTTAGCACAAGTCATGGCAACTGTGGTCCTTCCACTGGACTGAGAGGAGGGTCTGCATCATCCTTGGGTGGTGGTTGGGTGAGGGTGAGGAGAGGCTCTGGCTCTGAGGCTTCATGGGAGGCTTCTGTCGGTGGGGGAGCTGATGGTCCAAACTCTTTCCGTCATCTGAGAGAGAATAGATAAGAGTAAAATTTTTTTGGAATAGAGGGAAGAGGGTAAGAAATTTTTGTAAAATACTTTTTATGTAAAATACGGGTCCAGAAAGCCTAAGGTCGCGTCCTACGGCCAACTACGGCTCTGATACCACCTGAAGCGCCCTCGGTCATCCGAGAACTCAAATGTGATACAAATACTAGTCCCAGGAGGCTAGTAACACATTTATTACATCAGATAAGTTTCAGCGCAGTAGTCTCGACAAGCGTGGGCAATGAAGACATGCCACACAAAGAAGTAACCACAACATAACATAGGTCCAACAGACCCAAAAGACACACTGCTCGCTACACATCTGGCGAACCCCAATGCCACAGGCTTAGTTGGGTGCAGACACGACCTTATTCGTACGCCACTTCAGGGATGAAGTCTGGGTCTTCCTCTGTTCAACAAAGCAAGGGTGAGTACAAAGTACTCAGCAAATCCAACCTTACCCTACGGAATGGGGTAACAATATATGCATATGGATATATCAAGGATAAGGCTCGGTTTTATTTGCATAAATCTATCTTTTTGACACATGCAGGGTTTTATTTTATAAAATACCTTTGCAAAAGATATATATTTTCCATAGATAATAGTATTTCTGAAAAGGGGATTTGTCATAATTTTAAGTGTTGCTGAACCCTTTGTTCCCACAACACATGGCCGACAGCCATTCATTTCCAAAATCACACTCACTCTCATGTTTCCACTCATCCCAACCCATCTAGTTGTTGAAACCAAACCATAACCCGTCCGAGACCGCGGACACGGCTATCCAGATAGATTTTACACTCTGCAGAGGTTGTACACTTTCACCACAAGTAGGGTAAGGTTGGATTTGCTGAGTACTTTGTACTCACCCTTGCTTTGTTGAACAGAGGAAGACCCAGACTTCATCCCTGAAGTGGCGTACGAATAAGGTCGTGTCTGCACCCAACTAAGCCTGTGGCATTGGGGTTCGCCAGATGTGTAGCGAGCAGTGTGTCTTTTGGGTCTGTTGGACCTATGTTATGTTGTGGTTACTTCTTTGTGTGGCATGTCTTCATTGCCCACGCTTGTCGAGACTACTGCGCTGAAACTTATCTGATGTAATAAATGTGTTACTAGCCTCCTGGGACTAGTATTTGTATCACATTTGAGTTCTCGGATGACCGAGGGCGCTTCAGGTGGTATCAGAGCCGTAGTTGGCCGTAGGACGCGACCTTAGGCTTTCTGGACCCGTATTTTACATAAAAAGTATTTTACAAAAATTTCTTACCCTCTTCCCTCTATTCCAAAAAAATTTTACTCTTATCTATTCTCTCTCAGATGACGGAAAGAGTTTGGACCATCAGCTCCCCCACCGACAGAAGCCTCCCATGAAGCCTCAGAGCCAGAGCCTCTCCTCACCCTCACCCAACCACCACCCAAGGATGATGCAGACCCTCCTCTCAGTCCAGTGGAAGGACCACAGTTGCCATGACTTGTGCTAAGTCAATTGCTGAAGTTATCTTCTCTATTATTATTTCCAGTTTGACTCACTTCATCTTCATGGGCCCCATTAGCAAATGCATTGGGTTCACTTGCAACTGGACGTTGGGTTTGCCTACTAGCTGCACGGCCATTTGGTTGAGAGCGAGTTGCTGGCTTGGGAGGCATCTATTGGATGAGATGAGAGGGATAGAATTAGATAAGAGTTAGATCTACTGAGTGATCTTTTGTTTGTTAAGTCGTCATATTTTTTTAAAAAAAGTGCAAGTTTTAAGACTTGCTATCCCATAAGGGAACACATATAGAGCACACAATTAGCACAATCAACAAGCACAAATATATATTTTGAATAGGAAGGGAGAATTACAACATAGAGAAAATAGGCGTGCTACAATACGGTTCCTCTACTTTGGGGTAATAAAAGTGAAGTAATCTTCACTTCCCCAAGGCAAAAGGAGATACTGGGTACAACTAATCTTCAACTTTTTCGGACCGATCGGCTTCACTCCCTAGCGCCTAGAGAAGATCACTCTTCTGGCAACTGTGGTCCTTCCACTGGACTGAGAGGAGGGTCTGCATCATCCTTGGGTGGTGGTTGGGTGAGGGTGAGGAGAGGCTCTGGCTCTGAGGCTTCATGGGAGGCTTCTGTCGGTGGGGGAGCTGATGGTCCAAACTCTTTCCGTCATCTGAGAGAGAATAGATAAGAGTAAAATTTTTTTGGAATAGAGGGAAGAGGGTAAGAAATTTTTGTAAAATACTTTTTATGTAAAATACGGGTCCAGAAAGCCTAAGGTCGCGTCCTACGGCCAACTACGGCTCTGATACCACCTGAAGCGCCCTCGGTCATCCGAGAACTCAAATGTGATACAAATACTAGTCCCAGGAGGCTAGTAACACATTTATTACATCAGATAAGTTTCAGCGCAGTAGTCTCGACAAGCGTGGGCAATGAAGACATGCCACACAAAGAAGTAACCACAACATAACATAGGTCCAACAGACCCAAAAGACACACTGCTCGCTACACATCTGGCGAACCCCAATGCCACAGGCTTAGTTGGGTGCAGACACGACCTTATTCGTACGCCACTTCAGGGATGAAGTCTGGGTCTTCCTCTGTTCAACAAAGCAAGGGTGAGTACAAAGTACTCAGCAAATCCAACCTTACCCTACGGAATGGGGTAACAATATATGCATATGGATATATCAAGGATAAGGCTCGGTTTTATTTGCATAAATCTATCTTTTTGACACATGCAGGGTTTTATTTTATAAAATACCTTTGCAAAAGATATATATTTTCCATAGATAATAGTATTTCTGAAAAAGGGGATTTGTCATAATTTTAAGTGTTGCTGAACCCTTTGTTCCCACAACACATGGCCGACAGCCATTCATTTCCAAAATCACACTCACTCTCGATTAAGGACTGAGTTGATGATTCATCTTGCCTAACTCATTTTATCGTACAACCACTCGACCCTGTATGTGGCGGGGCTTAGTCTAAATCCCTCTAGTTGGTATGGCAATCACCTGGAGGCAGGTGTGAAACGGGACACTAAGAGATGTATGCGGGAATTGATGTGTTATATGAAATGTAAAGAGCTCTGTAAATTATTATGAGATGGTGGCCTTAGTGTTCCCGTGGTGAGCGCCAGTACTTAGCTATGGAGGGTAATGGCTTTGATGGATCTGTGCTTGCACTAAGGTGTTAAGTTACGGTACCCTACTTGTGGTGAAAGTGTACAACCTCTGCAGAGTGTAAAATCTATCTGGATAGCCGTGTCCGCGGTCTCGGACGGGTTATGGTTTGGTTTCAACAACTAGATGGGTTGGGATGAGTGGAAACATGAGAGTGAGTGTGATTTTGGAAATGAATGGCTGTCGGCCATGTGTTGTGGGAACAAAGGGTTCAGCAACACTTAAAATTATGACAAATCCCCTTTTTCAGAAATACTATTATCTATGGAAAATATATATCTTTTGCAAAGGTATTTTATAAAATAAAACCCTGCATGTGTCAAAAAGATAGATTTATGCAAATAAAACCGAGCCTTATCCTTGATATATCCATATGCATATATTGTTACCCCATTCCGTAGGGTAAGGTTGGATTTGCTGAGTACTTTGTACTCACCCTTGCTTTGTTGAACAGAGGAAGACCCAGACTTCATCCCTGAAGTGGCGTACGAATAAGGTCGTGTCTGCACCCAACTAAGCCTGTGGCATTGGGGTTCGCCAGATGTGTAGCGAGCAGTGTGTCTTTTGGGTCTGTTGGACCTATGTTATGTTGTGGTTACTTCTTTGTGTGGCATGTCTTCATTGCCCACGCTTGTCGAGACTACTGCGCTGAAACTTATCTGATGTAATAAATGTGTTACTAGCCTCCTGGGACTAGTATTTGTATCACATTTGAGTTCTCGGATGACCGAGGGCGCTTCAGGTGGTATCAGAGCCGTAGTTGGCCGTAGGACGCGACCTTAGGCTTTCTGGACCCGTATTTTACATAAAAAGTATTTTACAAAAATTTCTTACCCTCTTCCCTCTATTCCAAAAAAATTTTACTCTTATCTATTCTCTCTCAGATGACGGAAAGAGTTTGGACCATCAGCTCCCCCACCGACAGAAGCCTCCCATGAAGCCTCAGAGCCAGAGCCTCTCCTCACCCTCACCCAACCACCACCCAAGGATGATGCAGACCCTCCTCTCAGTCCAGTGGAAGGACCACAGTTGCCAGAAGAGTGATCTTCTCTAGGCGCTAGGGAGTGAAGCCGATCGGTCCGAAAAAGTTGAAGATTAGTTGTACCCAGTATCTCCTTTTGCCTTGGGGAAGTGAAGATTACTTCACTTTTATTACCCCAAAGTAGAGGAACCGTATTGTAGCACGCCTATTTTCTCTATGTTGTAATTCTCCCTTCCTATTCAAAATATATATTTGTGCTTGTTGATTGTGCTAATTGTGTGCTCTATATGTGTTCCCTTATGGGATAGCAAGTCTTAAAACTTGCACTTTTTTTAAAAAAATATGACGACTTAACAAACAAAAGATCACTCAGTAGATCTAACTCTTATCTAATTCTATCCCTCTCATCTCATCCAATAGATGCCTCCCAAGCCAGCAACTCGCTCTCAACCAAATGGCCGTGCAGCTAGTAGGCAAACCCAACGTCCAGTTGCAAGTGAACCCAATGCATTTGCTAATGGGGCCCATGAAGATGAAGTGAGTCAAACTGGAAATAATAATAGAGAAGATAACTTCAGCAATTGACTTAGCACAAGTCATGGCAACTGTGGTCCTTCCACTGGACTGAGAGGAGGGTCTGCATCATCCTTGGGTGGTGGTTGGGTGAGGGTGAGGAGAGGCTCTGGCTCTGAGGCTTCATGGGAGGCTTCTGTCGGTGGGGGAGCTGATGGTCCAAACTCTTTCCGTCATCTGAGAGAGAATAGATAAGAGTAAAATTTTTTTGGAATAGAGGGAAGAGGGTAAGAAATTTTTGTAAAATACTTTTTATGTAAAATACGGGTCCAGAAAGCCTAAGGTCGCGTCCTACGGCCAACTACGGCTCTGATACCACCTGAAGCGCCCTCGGTCATCCGAGAACTCAAATGTGATACAAATACTAGTCCCAGGAGGCTAGTAACACATTTATTACATCAGATAAGTTTCAGCGCAGTAGTCTCGACAAGCGTGGGCAATGAAGACATGCCACACAAAGAAGTAACCACAACATAACATAGGTCCAACAGACCCAAAAGACACACTGCTCGCTACACATCTGGCGAACCCCAATGCCACAGGCTTAGTTGGGTGCAGACACGACCTTATTCGTACGCCACTTCAGGGATGAAGTCTGGGTCTTCCTCTGTTCAACAAAGCAAGGGTGAGTACAAAGTACTCAGCAAATCCAACCTTACCCTACTTGTGGTGAAAGTGTACAACCTCTGCAGAGTGTAAAATCTATCTGGATAGCCGTGTCCGCGGTCTCGGACGGGTTATGGTTTGGTTTCAACAACTAGATGGGTTGGGATGAGTGGAAACATGAGAGTGAGTGTGATTTTGGAAATGAATGGCTGTCGGCCATGTGTTGTGGGAACAAAGGGTTCAGCAACACTTAAAATTATGACAAATCCCCTTTTTCAGAAATACTATTATCTATGGAAAATATATATCTTTTGCAAAGGTATTTTATAAAATAAAACCCTGCATGTGTCAAAAAGATAGATTTATGCAAATAAAACCGAGCCTTATCCTTGATATATCCATATGCATATATTGTTACCCCATTCCGTAGGGTAAGGTTGGATTTGCTGAGTACTTTGTACTCACCCTTGCTTTGTTGAACAGAGGAAGACCCAGACTTCATCCCTGAAGTGGCGTACGAATAAGGTCGTGTCTGCACCCAACTAAGCCTGTGGCATTGGGGTTCGCCAGATGTGTAGCGAGCAGTGTGTCTTTTGGGTCTGTTGGACCTATGTTATGTTGTGGTTACTTCTTTGTGTGGCATGTCTTCATTGCCCACGCTTGTCGAGACTACTGCGCTGAAACTTATCTGATGTAATAAATGTGTTACTAGCCTCCTGGGACTAGTATTTGTATCACATTTGAGTTCTCGGATGACCGAGGGCGCTTCAGGTGGTATCAGAGCCGTAGTTGGCCGTAGGACGCGACCTTAGGCTTTCTGGACCCGTATTTTACATAAAAAGTATTTTACAAAAATTTCTTACCCTCTTCCCTCTATTCCAAAAAAATTTTACTCTTATCTATTCTCTCTCAGATGACGGAAAGAGTTTGGACCATCAGCTCCCCCACCGACAGAAGCCTCCCATGAAGCCTCAGAGCCAGAGCCTCTCCTCACCCTCACCCAACCACCACCCAAGGATGATGCAGACCCTCCTCTCAGTCCAGTGGAAGGACCACAGTTGCCATGACTTGTGCTAAGTCAATTGCTGAAGTTATCTTCTCTATTATTATTTCCAGTTTGACTCACTTCATCTTCATGGGCCCCATTAGCAAATGCATTGGGTTCACTTGCAACTGGACGTTGGGTTTGCCTACTAGCTGCACGGCCATTTGGTTGAGAGCGAGTTGCTGGCTTGGGAGGCATCTATTGGATGAGATGAGAGGGATAGAATTAGATAAGAGTTAGATCTACTGAGTGATCTTTTGTTTGTTAAGTCGTCATATTTTTTTAAAAAAAGTGCAAGTTTTAAGACTTGCTATCCCATAAGGGAACACATATAGAGCACACAATTAGCACAATCAACAAGCACAAATATATATTTTGAATAGGAAGGGAGAATTACAACATAGAGAAAATAGGCGTGCTACAATACGGTTCCTCTACTTTGGGGTAATAAAAGTGAAGTAATCTTCACTTCCCCAAGGCAAAAGGAGATACTGGGTACAACTAATCTTCAACTTTTTCGGACCGATCGGCTTCACTCCCTAGCGCCTAGAGAAGATCACTCTTCTGGCAACTGTGGTCCTTCCACTGGACTGAGAGGAGGGTCTGCATCATCCTTGGGTGGTGGTTGGGTGAGGGTGAGGAGAGGCTCTGGCTCTGAGGCTTCATGGGAGGCTTCTGTCGGTGGGGGAGCTGATGGTCCAAACTCTTTCCGTCATCTGAGAGAGAATAGATAAGAGTAAAATTTTTTTGGAATAGAGGGAAGAGGGTAAGAAATTTTTGTAAAATACTTTTTATGTAAAATACGGGTCCAGAAAGCCTAAGGTCGCGTCCTACGGCCAACTACGGCTCTGATACCACCTGAAGCGCCCTCGGTCATCCGAGAACTCAAATGTGATACAAATACTAGTCCCAGGAGGCTAGTAACACATTTATTACATCAGATAAGTTTCAGCGCAGTAGTCTCGACAAGCGTGGGCAATGAAGACATGCCACACAAAGAAGTAACCACAACATAACATAGGTCCAACAGACCCAAAAGACACACTGCTCGCTACACATCTGGCGAACCCCAATGCCACAGGCTTAGTTGGGTGCAGACACGACCTTATTCGTACGCCACTTCAGGGATGAAGTCTGGGTCTTCCTCTGTTCAACAAAGCAAGGGTGAGTACAAAGTACTCAGCAAATCCAACCTTACCCTACGGAATGGGGTAACAATATATGCATATGGATATATCAAGGATAAGGCTCGGTTTTATTTGCATAAATCTATCTTTTTGACACATGCAGGGTTTTATTTTATAAAATACCTTTGCAAAAGATATATATTTTCCATAGATAATAGTATTTCTGAAAAAGGGGATTTGTCATAATTTTAAGTGTTGCTGAACCCTTTGTTCCCACAACACATGGCCGACAGCCATTCATTTCCAAAATCACACTCACTCTCATGTTTCCACTCATCCCAACCCATCTAGTTGTTGAAACCAAACCATAACCCGTCCGAGACCGCGGACACGGCTATCCAGATAGATTTTACACTCTGCAGAGGTTGTACACTTTCACCACAAGTAGGGTACCGTAACTTAACACCTTAGTGCAAGCACAGATCCATCAAAGCCATTACCCTCCATAGCTAAGTACTGGCGCTCACCACGGGAACACTAAGGCCACCATCTCATAATAATTTACAGAGCTCTTTACATTTCATATAACACATCAATTCCCGCATACATCTCTTAGTGTCCCGTTTCACACCTGCCTCCAGGTGATTGCCATACCAACTAGAGGGATTTAGACTAAGCCCCGCCACATACAGGGTCGAGTGGTTGTACGATAAAATGAGTTAGGCAAGATGAATCATCAACTCAGTCCTTAATCGAGAGTGAGTGTGATTTTGGAAATGAATGGCTGTCGGCCATGTGTTGTGGGAACAAAGGGTTCAGCAACACTTAAAATTATGACAAATCCCCTTTTTCAGAAATACTATTATCTATGGAAAATATATATCTTTTGCAAAGGTATTTTATAAAATAAAACCCTGCATGTGTCAAAAAGATAGATTTATGCAAATAAAACCGAGCCTTATCCTTGATATATCCATATGCATATATTGTTACCCCATTCCGTAGGGTAAGGTTGGATTTGCTGAGTACTTTGTACTCACCCTTGCTTTGTTGAACAGAGGAAGACCCAGACTTCATCCCTGAAGTGGCGTACGAATAAGGTCGTGTCTGCACCCAACTAAGCCTGTGGCATTGGGGTTCGCCAGATGTGTAGCGAGCAGTGTGTCTTTTGGGTCTGTTGGACCTATGTTATGTTGTGGTTACTTCTTTGTGTGGCATGTCTTCATTGCCCACGCTTGTCGAGACTACTGCGCTGAAACTTATCTGATGTAATAAATGTGTTACTAGCCTCCTGGGACTAGTATTTGTATCACATTTGAGTTCTCGGATGACCGAGGGCGCTTCAGGTGGTATCAGAGCCGTAGTTGGCCGTAGGACGCGACCTTAGGCTTTCTGGACCCGTATTTTACATAAAAAGTATTTTACAAAAATTTCTTACCCTCTTCCCTCTATTCCAAAAAAATTTTACTCTTATCTATTCTCTCTCAGATGACGGAAAGAGTTTGGACCATCAGCTCCCCCACCGACAGAAGCCTCCCATGAAGCCTCAGAGCCAGAGCCTCTCCTCACCCTCACCCAACCACCACCCAAGGATGATGCAGACCCTCCTCTCAGTCCAGTGGAAGGACCACAGTTGCCAGAAGAGTGATCTTCTCTAGGCGCTAGGGAGTGAAGCCGATCGGTCCGAAAAAGTTGAAGATTAGTTGTACCCAGTATCTCCTTTTGCCTTGGGGAAGTGAAGATTACTTCACTTTTATTACCCCAAAGTAGAGGAACCGTATTGTAGCACGCCTATTTTCTCTATGTTGTAATTCTCCCTTCCTATTCAAAATATATATTTGTGCTTGTTGATTGTGCTAATTGTGTGCTCTATATGTGTTCCCTTATGGGATAGCAAGTCTTAAAACTTGCACTTTTTTTAAAAAAATATGACGACTTAACAAACAAAAGATCACTCAGTAGATCTAACTCTTATCTAATTCTATAATATTTTC
>JAHUYU010001974.1:0-30951 GCA_030439765.1 Tripidium arundinaceum
TGTATCACTACATATTTACTACGAAACTCATATAACCTAGTTTGACTTCATATAATTCCTTCTATTCCAATATAGAACTACTTGTCACATCTCTATCTTTTTTGTATTTTAGCTAGGCACGCATGCACGGCATCCTCTAGTATAGCTAGTTAGCTAGTGTCGCTACTTCAATGTAGCCAGTGGCGGATCAAGAAACATATGTTAGGAGGGGCTCCTTCTCCTTATTTTCTACACTTACTTCTCCTTTTAAGTTCCAATGACAACAAATTTGTAACAGGAGCTTAGGAGGGGATCCATGCTTATGGAAATGGTAGGGGGCTTGCCCTGGCTGCCCCAATGCTAGATCATCCCCTGAATGCAACATACATGAGTTTGAATCTGATGGTTTAGTGCATAGCAAAGTAGCAGATAGAAACGAGGCCTACAGGTGAGATTTGATCGGAAACTATAACAATGGCCTATGCAAGCTCTCCAGCTACGGTAGCAGGCACCATGCCTCACTCAAGGGATCGGATGGCGCTGCGGCAAGCCAACTCTAGATGTTATAGCGCAGGGTACCGGTGTGCAAGTTGTAGGCAGGTGTTAGGTGGTATGGACGTACGGACCGCGATGCAAAATTAGACTGCATCAATTTGAATATGAAGTAGAGGGTTAGACTAAGATGAGATAAGATCTGGTTGGGCCGTTGGAAAGATTTGGTGTAGGGCGTGAGATAGGGGCTCCGGGCTCCTATTTGTAGCGCGTGGAGAGATGATGGACGATGGGTTGTGATCAAACTCAACGCGGAAGCAAAGAGCAAGAGAACAGGGTAAGCAAATGGTGGAGGTCATGCACAACATGGACTCATCAAAGAACGAGGAAGGGCACATTTTGGGCCCACCTGTCGGTGTCGTGAGAGGACGGAAGAAGAATTTTTTGCTCTATGGTATTATGGATAGATATACGCCCTACCTACAAATATGATTTTAAAAATAAATCACAGTGCTTTGATCAAGGTAGTCGACATGTTAATGTGTATACTTGTGATGCCCTTCGTTAACATTGTGGCATATATCAAAGAAAATGTTGAGGATACAATGGCTCATTTAATTTTTATTCGGGGTTAACACGTGAAATTCGTTACTTGGTCGATTATAGAGAATCTATCTTGCTATATTGGCAGAGAAAAGGAGATGTGAGAAGAAGTTATGGAACAATTTTAGGAATTCTTCTTACACTAGTAGAAATATGCACATCTATGATGAAAATCTTAATGACAAATCAATAATTGTCATAGAAGATCAATTTCTATGGCGATTTTTTTGTTTCGTCATGGATCATTGGTGACAGCCCTCTGGCCCTGCCTATTTATGATGAAATCAGATATCGTCACAAAAATTTGTCATTGAACGACACAGGTTTTCGTCACAGATCACACGCACAACGTTCCTACTCATCTGTGACAATCTATTTAGAACTGTGACGACCAGAACTTCGTCATTGAACTAATTACCCATCTGTGACGAATGGTTTTCGAACTGTAATGAATGGCACTTCATCATAAATCTCCGCACGGTCCTTTCTCCATCCGACGTGTACCTGTGGGACCCACAATCACTCATCTGTGACGAACGGTTTTACAACTGTAACGAACGCCACTTCATCATAAATCTCCGCGTGGTCCTTTCTCCATCTGACGTGTACATGTGGGACCCGCAATTACTCATCCATGACTCTTGGACTTCGTCATAAGTCTCCACGCGGTCATTTCTCCATCTACCTGTGGGACCCGACGGTTGCGTGTCACTTTTACCATGGGTCCCCTGTGGGTGATGGGGGACGTGGTTCCCGATCTTCCGTCAGGCTCAAGGTAACTATCATTGTGGCGGAGAATGACACACCGATCTGGCTTCAGATCGAAAGATCCGAACCCTGTAATCTTAGCACCACAACTCCTCTGGTTATCAACCGTGGCACTGACCCGTTGACCTCACCCCGAAGGCTAATCCCTGCCTGTGCAATGAAGAACACAAGCAAGAACAAGAAAGAAGGCAACCAAATTGCAGATGAATGATTAATCTCACGAGTTGGGGTCTCACAACCGAGCGAGCGGCGAAACTGTTCTTGACAGAATAATCTAGGCAAAACCCAAAGTGTAACGACGGCGGCGGCTACTGATTATATAGCCTAAGGGGCGTCCAAGGACCCCTATTCACGTCCCTAAGGAATCCCGACACGTTACAAGGCCCAAACGGCCCAAAGGACAACGATGCAGCGCCTTGACAGATTCTGGACGTCAACTTGTTTTGATAATTTCTGTTGATTCTGAAGGAATTTTGACATGGGACCATTTCCATTGGTTGCCTTATCAAATTATATTTCCATCCATATGTGAATCATCAAAAACAGAGTCCGTATATGACCTGGGCGTCCGGTTTACTACAGACTGCTCCTGGAGCCCAAGATGGACTCGAACTTGACATGGATTTGGCCTCCAACTTGGTTTGGACGTCCTTGCTTGCCTCCTAAGGTGGTGGCCAAGGAGGAAGACGTCCTTGGGCATCTCTAAGGTGTTCTCCATCTCCTTGGGGCGTGCTCCAACTTGGGCCAGGGTCCCAAGAGTGAAAAACAAGCCCATGACGACGAGTAGCTCTCGGCAGAAATAGCGACAGCATGTCTTGATGATTTGGAGGCCTTGCCAATGTGATATTGAGGTGGGAACAGATCTATTTGAAATATTATCAAACAAGCTTTCCATCAAGTGCTCATTGACCTCAATCGCACTCCGGATGGATGAGTTATGGCCTTCCCAATGAAGCACTGTCGGGCTGCTGACGAACAATGTTGGACTTTGATGAGCTTGCACTCCAAGATCGGTCTTGTTCATGGCATATCCATACTCTATCATCATCACCATCGTTCTTAAGCAATTTGGATCTGATAAATACATATCGAATTTGGGTCAACTTGTAGGGGATCCACAGCAAACCGGGGATCCTCCGTCGCCGCCGCCGCAAGTCAAGCGAGGACAGTGCTTCATTGGGAAGGCCATAACTCATCCATCCGGAGTGCGATTGAGGTCAATGAGCACTTGATGGAAAGCTTGTTTGATAATATTTCAAATAGATCTGTTCCCACCTCAATATCACATTGGCAAGGCCTCCAAATCATCAAGACATGCTGTCGCTATTTCTGCCGAGAGCTACTCGTCGTCATGGGCTTGTTTTTCACTCTTGGGACCCTGGCCCAAGTTGGAGCACGCCCCAAGGAGATGGAGAACACCTTAGAGATGCCCAAGGACGTCTTCCTCCTTGGCCACCACCTTAGGAGGCAAGCAAGGACGTCCAAACCAAGTTGGAGGCCAAATCCATGTCAAGTTCGAGTCCATCTTGGGCTCCAGGAGCAGTCTGTAGTAAACCGGACGCCCAGGTCATATACGGACTCTGTTTTTGATGATTCACATATGGATGGAAATATAATTTGATAAGGCAACCAATGGAAATGGTCCCATGTCAAAATTCCTTCAGAATCAACAGAAATTATCAAAACAAGTTGACGTCCAGAATCTGTCAAGGCGCTGCATCGTTGTCCTTTGGGCCGTTTGGGCCTTGTAACGTGTCGGGATTCCTTAGGGACGTGAATAGGGGTCCTTGGACGCCCCTTAGGCTATATAATCAGTAGCCGCCGCCGTCGTTACACTTTGGGTTTTGCCTAGATTATTCTGTCAAGAACAGTTTCGCCGCTCGCTCGGTTGTGAGACCCCAACTCGTGAGATTAATCATTCATCTGCAATTTGGTTGCCTTCTTTCTTGTTCTTGCTTGTGTTCTTCATTGCACAGGCAGGGATTAGCCTTCGGGGTGAGGTCAACCGGGTCAGTGCCACGGTTGATAACCAGAGGAGTTGTGGTGCTAAGATTACAGGGTTCGGATCTTTCGATCTGAAGCCAGATCGGTGTGTCATTCTCCGCCACAATGATAGTTACCTTGAGCCTGACGGAAGATCGGGAACCACGTCCCCCATCACCCACAGGGGACCCATGGTAAAAGTGACACGCAACCGTCGGGTCCCACAGGTAGATGGAGAAATGACCGCGTGGAGACTTATGACGAAGTCCAAGAGTCATGGATGAGTAATTGCGGGTCCCACATGTACACGTCAGATGGAGAAAGGACCACGCGGAGATTTATGATGAAGTGGCGTTCGTTACAGTTGTAAAACCGTTCGTCACAGATGAGTGATTGTGGGTCCCACAGGTACACGTCGGATGGAGAAAGGACCGTGCGGAGATTTATGATGAAGTGCCATTCATTACAGTTCGAAAACCATTCGTCACAGATGGGTAATTAGTTCAATGACGAAGTTCTGGTCGTCACAGTTCTAAATAGATTGTCACAGATGAGTAGGAACCGTTGTGCGTGTGATCTGTGACGAAAACCTGTGTCGTTCAATGACAAATTTTTGTGACGATATCTGATTTCATCATAAATAGGCAGGGCCAGAGGGCTGTCACCAATGATCCATGACGAAACAAAAAAATCGCCATAGAAATTGATCTTCTATGACAATTATTGATTTGTCATTAAGATTTTCATCATAGATGTGCATATTTCTACTAGTGTAAGAAGAATTCCTAAAATTGTTCCATAACTTCTTCTCACATCTCCTTTTCTCTGCCAATATAGCAAGATAGATTCTCTATAATCGACCAAGTAACGAATTTCACGTGTTAACCCCGAATAAAAATTAAATGAGCCATTGTATCCTCAACATTTTCTTTGATATATGCCACAATGTTAACGAAGGGCATCACAAGTATACACATTAACATGTCGACTACCTTGATCAAAGCACTGTGATTTATTTTAAAATCATATTTGTAGGTAGGGGCGTATATCTATCCATAATACCATAGAGCAAAAAATTCTTCTTCCGTCCTCTCACGACACCGACAGGTGGGCCCAAAATGTGCCCTTCCTCGTTCTTTGATGAGTCCATGTTGTGCATGACCTCCACCATTTGCTTACCCTGTTCTCTTGCTCTTTGCTTCCGCGTTGAGTTTGATCACAACCCATCGTCCATCATCTCTCCACGCGCTACAAATAGGAGCCCGGAGCCCCTATCTCACGCCCTACACCAAATCTTTCCAACGGCCCAACCAGATCTTATCTCATCTTAGTCTAACCCTCTACTTCATATTCAAATTGATGCAGTCTAATTTTGCATCGCGGTCCGTACGTCCATACCACCTAACACCTGCCTACAGGTGAGATTTGATCGGAAACCTATAACAATGGCCTATGCAAGCTCTCCAGCTACGGTAGCAGGCACCATGCCTCACTCAAGGGATCGGATGGCGCTGCGGCAAGCCAACTCTAGATGTTATAGCGCAGGGTACCGGTGTGCAAGTTGTAGGCAGGTGTTAGGTGGTATGGACGTACGGACCGCGATGCAAAATTAGACTGCATCAATTTGAATATGAAGTAGAGGGTTAGACTAAGATGAGATAAGATCTGGTTGGGCCGTTGGAAAGATTTGGTGTAGGGCGTGAGATAGGGGCTCCGGGCTCCTATTTGTAGCGCGTGGAGAGATGATGGACGATGGGTTGTGATCAAACTCAACGCGGAAGCAAAGAGCAAGAGAACAGGGTAAGCAAATGGTGGAGGTCATGCACAACATGGACTCATCAAAGAACGAGGAAGGGCACATTTTGGGCCCACCTGTCGGTGTCGTGAGAGGACGGAAGAAGAATTTTTTGCTCTATGGTATTATGGATAGATATACGCCCTACCTACAAATATGATTTTAAAAATAAATCACAGTGCTTTGATCAAGGTAGTCGACATGTTAATGTGTATACTTGTGATGCCCTTCGTTAACATTGTGGCATATATCAAAGAAAATGTTGAGGATACAATGGCTCATTTAATTTTATTCGGGGTTAACACGTGAAATTCGTTACTTGGTCGATTATAGAGAATCTATCTTGCTATATTGGCAGAGAAAAGGAGATGTGAGAAGAAGTTATGGAACAATTTTAGGAATTCTTCTTACACTAGTAGAAATATGCACATCTATGATGAAAATCTTAATGACAAATCAATAATTGTCATAGAAGATCAATTTCTATGGCGATTTTTTTGTTTCGTCATGGATCATTGGTGACAGCCCTCTGGCCCTGCCTATTTATGATGAAATCAGATATCGTCACAAAAATTTGTCATTGAACGACACAGGTTTTCGTCACAGATCACACGCACAACGGTTCCTACTCATCTGTGACAATCTATTTAGAACTGTGACGACCAGAACTTCGTCATTGAACTAATTACCCATCTGTGACGAATGGTTTTCGAACTGTAATGAATGGCACTTCATCATAAATCTCCGCACGGTCCTTTCTCCATCCGACGTGTACCTGTGGGACCCACAATCACTCATCTGTGACGAACGGTTTTACAACTGTAACGAACGCCACTTCATCATAAATCTCCGCGTGGTCCTTTCTCCATCTGACGTGTACATGTGGGACCCGCAATTACTCATCCATGACTCTTGGACTTCGTCATAAGTCTCCACGCGGTCATTTCTCCATCTACCTGTGGGACCCGACGGTTGCGTGTCACTTTTACCATGGGTCCCCTGTGGGTGATGGGGGACGTGGTTCCCGATCTTCCGTCAGGCTCAAGGTAACTATCATTGTGGCGGAGAATGACACACCGATCTGGCTTCAGATCGAAAGATCCGAACCCTGTAATCTTAGCACCACAACTCCTCTGGTTATCAACCGTGGCACTGACCCGGTTGACCTCACCCCGAAGGCTAATCCCTGCCTGTGCAATGAAGAACACAAGCAAGAACAAGAAAGAAGGCAACCAAATTGCAGATGAATGATTAATCTCACGAGTTGGGGTCTCACAACCGAGCGAGCGGCGAAACTGTTCTTGACAGAATAATCTAGGCAAAACCCAAAGTGTAACGACGGCGGCGGCTACTGATTATATAGCCTAAGGGGCGTCCAAGGACCCCTATTCACGTCCCTAAGGAATCCCGACACGTTACAAGGCCCAAACGGCCCAAAGGACAACGATGCAGCGCCTTGACAGATTCTGGACGTCAACTTGTTTTGATAATTTCTGTTGATTCTGAAGGAATTTTGACATGGGACCATTTCCATTGGTTGCCTTATCAAATTATATTTCCATCCATATGTGAATCATCAAAAACAGAGTCCGTATATGACCTGGGCGTCCGGTTTACTACAGACTGCTCCTGGAGCCCAAGATGGACTCGAACTTGACATGGATTTGGCCTCCAACTTGGTTTGGACGTCCTTGCTTGCCTCCTAAGGTGGTGGCCAAGGAGGAAGACGTCCTTGGGCATCTCTAAGGTGTTCTCCATCTCCTTGGGGCGTGCTCCAACTTGGGCCAGGGTCCCAAGAGTGAAAAACAAGCCCATGACGACGAGTAGCTCTCGGCAGAAATAGCGACAGCATGTCTTGATGATTTGGAGGCCTTGCCAATGTGATATTGAGGTGGGAACAGATCTATTTGAAATATTATCAAACAAGCTTTCCATCAAGTGCTCATTGACCTCAATCGCACTCCGGATGGATGAGTTATGGCCTTCCCAATGAAGCACTGTCCTCGCTTGACTTGCGGCGGCGGCGACGGAGGATCCCCGGTTTGCTGTGGATCCCCTACAAGTTGACCCAAATTCGATATGTATTTATCAGATCCAAATTGCTTAAGAACGATGGTGATGATGATAGAGTATGGATATGCCATGAACAAGACCGATCTTGGAGTGCAAGCTCATCAAAGTCCAACATTGTTCGTCAGCAGCCCGACAGTGCTTCATTGGGAAGGCCATAACTCATCCATCCGGAGTGCGATTGAGGTCAATGAGCACTTGATGGAAAGCTTGTTTGATAATATTTCAAATAGATCTGTTCCCACCTCAATATCACATTGGCAAGGCCTCCAAATCATCAAGACATGCTGTCGCTATTTCTGCCGAGAGCTACTCGTCGTCATGGGCTTGTTTTTCACTCTTGGGACCCTGGCCCAAGTTGGAGCACGCCCCAAGGAGATGGAGAACACCTTAGAGATGCCCAAGGACGTCTTCCTCCTTGGCCACCACCTTAGGAGGCAAGCAAGGACGTCCAAACCAAGTTGGAGGCCAAATCCATGTCAAGTTCGAGTCCATCTTGGGCTCCAGGAGCAGTCTGTAGTAAACCGGACGCCCAGGTCATATACGGACTCTGTTTTTGATGATTCACATATGGATGGAAATATAATTTGATAAGGCAACCAATGGAAATGGTCCCATGTCAAAATTCCTTCAGAATCAACAGAAATTATCAAAACAAGTTGACGTCCAGAATCTGTCAAGGCGCTGCATCGTTGTCCTTTGGGCCGTTTGGGCCTTGTAACGTGTCGGATTCCTTAGGGACGTGAATAGGGGTCCTTGGACGCCCCTTAGGCTATATAATCAGTAGCCGCCGCCGTCGTTACACTTTGGGTTTTGCCTAGATTATTCTGTCAAGAACAGTTTCGCCGCTCGCTCGGTTGTGAGACCCCAACTCGTGAGATTAATCATTCATCTGCAATTTGGTTGCCTTCTTTCTTGTTCTTGCTTGTGTTCTTCATTGCACAGGCAGGGATTAGCCTTCGGGGTGAGGTCAACCGGGTCAGTGCCACGGTTGATAACCAGAGGAGTTGTGGTGCTAAGATTACAGGGTTCGGATCTTTCGATCTGAAGCCAGATCGTGTGTCATTCTCCGCCACAATGATAGTTACCTTGAGCCTGACGGAAGATCGGGAACCACGTCCCCCATCACCCACAGGGGACCCATGGTAAAAGTGACACGCAACCGTCGGGTCCCACAGGTAGATGGAGAAATGACCGCGTGGAGACTTATGACGAAGTCCAAGAGTCATGGATGAGTAATTGCGGGTCCCACATGTACACGTCAGATGGAGAAAGGACCACGCGGAGATTTATGATGAAGTGGCGTTCGTTACAGTTGTAAAACCGTTCGTCACAGATGAGTGATTGGGTCCCACAGGTACACGTCGGATGGAGAAAGGACCGTGCGGAGATTTATGATGAAGTGCCATTCATTACAGTTCGAAAACCATTCGTCACAGATGGGTAATTAGTTCAATGACGAAGTTCTGGTCGTCACAGTTCTAAATAGATTGTCACAGATGAGTAGGAACCGTTGTGCGTGTGATCTGTGACGAAAACCTGTGTCGTTCAATGACAAATTTTTGTGACGATATCTGATTTCATCATAAATAGGCAGGGCCAGAGGGCTGTCACCAATGATCCATGACGAAACAAAAAAATCGCCATAGAAATTGATCTTCTATGACAATTATTGATTTGTCATTAAGATTTTCATCATAGATGTGCATATTTCTACTAGTGTAAGAAGAATTCCTAAAATTGTTCCATAACTTCTTCTCACATCTCCTTTTCTCTGCCAATATAGCAAGATAGATTCTCTATAATCGACCAAGTAACGAATTTCACGTGTTAACCCCGATAAAAATTAAATGAGCCATTGTATCCTCAACATTTTCTTTGATATATGCCACAATGTTAACGAAGGGCATCACAAGTATACACATTAACATGTCGACTACCTTGATCAAAGCACTGTGATTTATTTTTAAAATCATATTTGTAGGTAGGGCGTATATCTATCCATAATACCATAGAGCAAAAAATTCTTCTTCCGTCCTCTCACGACACCGACAGGTGGGCCCAAAATGTGCCCTTCCTCGTTCTTTGATGAGTCCATGTTGTGCATGACCTCCACCATTTGCTTACCCTGTTCTCTTGCTCTTTGCTTCCGCGTTGAGTTTGATCACAACCCATCGTCCATCATCTCTCCACGCGCTACAAATAGGAGCCCGGAGCCCCTATCTCACGCCCTACACCAAATCTTTCCAACGGCCCAACCAGATCTTATCTCATCTTAGTCTAACCCTCTACTTCATATTCAAATTGATGCAGTCTAATTTGCATCGCGGTCCGTACGTCCATACCACCTAACACCTGCCTACAACTTGCACACCGGTACCCTGCGCTATAACATCTAGAGTTGGCTTGCCGCAGCGCCATCCGATCCCTTGAGTGAGGGCATGGTGCCTGCTACCGTAGCTGGAGAGCTTGCATAGGCCATTGTTATAGTTTCCGATCAAATCTCACCTGTAGGCCTCGTTTCTATCTGCTACTTTGCTATGCACTAAACCATCAGATTCAAACTCATGTATGTTGCATTCAGGGGATGATCTAGCATTGGGGCAGCCAGGGCAAGCCCCCTACCATTTCCATAAGCATGGATCCCCTCCTAAGCTCCTGTTACAAATTTGTTGTCATTGGAACTTAAAAGGAGAAGTAAGTGTAGAAAATAAGGAGAAGGAGCCCCTCCTAACATATGTTTCTTGATCCGCCACTGGCTACATTGAAGTAGCGACACTAGCTAACTAGCTATACTAGAGGATGCCGTGCATGCGTGCCTAGCTAAAATACAAAAAAAGATAGAGATGTGACAAGTAGTTCTATATTGGAATAGAAGGAATTATATGAAGTCAAACTAGGTTATATGAGTTTCGTAGTAAATATGTAGTGATACACGTTGAGTGCAAAAACAATGATAGAAATAAAACTGTTTGAGTTCATACAATTAGTATTTTACCACCACAACGCACGCGCATATTTCGTCCAGATGATCGACCATGCAACAAGTTGTACATTCAGACCCAAAACATGATTTCGATTACGTGTGTTTTCAGACCCAAGCCATCCAAACATATTTTTAATAAAAGCTGCATTAATTATTGAAAGGATCTACAATGCCGAGAGGGGAGTGAATAGGCGTATCTGAAATTTCTTAACACAACTTAAAACAGCGAATTAGACATGAGGTTGGAAGTTCCGAGTTTGGGTCGAAACTTTCGACTGGTAGTCGAAACCTACAAAATCAGAGCCTAAATCAATATGAAATTCAGTCTACGAAATACCCCACTTCCTTTGATGTTTGTGAAGAGGTTGGTAACCTTCCCTTGCAAAGGACCTTCTCCAATTGATAGATCGAGCTCAAACCCTAATCACAAGTTCAAACAATATTGAAAGAACAAGGCACAAAAATGTGAAACAAATACAACAAGTAGCACACGAGACACAAGGATTTAACCCAAGGTTCGGCCGTTGGTATTTCTTAACGTAAGCGAAAGAATCTGCAAGCGCACGGAAGTACCGTTGTAGCACTTCACCCGGAGTATTCAGGGTATCGTATTTCCACGAGAAACGGAAGTGTTTAAAGGTCTCTTAACTAGTTCACCCAAGATAATGAGAAGAAGGATAGCTCGGGTAGTGAGGTTTTGTAAGGATAGAGATTCTAGGTTAAGATAGCTTTGGTCACTAAAGACTTGCTTTGGGCACCGGAGCACACCTGGTTTGCCAGGCGATCCCGGCCTATAGCTCTACGCCAAACCTGGATGTGGGGTATTTCGTAGACTGAATTTCATATTGATTTAGGCTCTGATTTTGTAGGTTTCGACTACCAGTCGAAAGTTTCGACCCAAACTCGGAACTTCCAACCTCATGTCTAATTCGCTGTTTTAAGTTGTGTTAAGAAATTTCAGATACGCCTATTCACTCCCCTCTCGGCATTGTAGATCCTTTCAATAATTAATGCAGCTTTTATTAAAAATATGTTTGGATGGCTTGGGTCTGAAAACACACGTAATCGAAATCATGTTTTGGGTCTGAATGTACAACTTGTTGCATGGTCGATCATCTGGACGAAATATGCGCGTGCGTTGTGGTGGTAAAATACTAATTGTATGAACTCAAACAGTTTTATTTCTATCATTGTTTTTGCACTCAACGTGTATCACTACATATTTACTACGAAACTCATATAACCTAGTTTGACTTCATATAATTCCTTCTATTCCAATATAGAACTACTTGTCACATCTCTATCTTTTTTTGTATTTTAGCTAGGCACGCATGCACGGCATCCTCTAGTATAGCTAGTTAGCTAGTGTCGCTACTTCAATGTAGCCAGTGGCGGATCAAGAAACATATGTTAGGAGGGGCTCCTTCTCCTTATTTTCTACACTTACTTCTCCTTTTAAGTTCCAATGACAACAAATTTGTAACAGGAGCTTAGGAGGGGATCCATGCTTATGGAAATGGTAGGGGGCTTGCCCTGGCTGCCCCAATGCTAGATCATCCCCTGAATGCAACATACATGAGTTTGAATCTGATGGTTTAGTGCATAGCAAAGTAGCAGATAGAAACGAGGCCTACAGGTGAGATTTGATCGGAAACTATAACAATGGCCTATGCAAGCTCTCCAGCTACGGTAGCAGGCACCATGCCTCACTCAAGGGATCGGATGGCGCTGCGGCAAGCCAACTCTAGATGTTATAGCGCAGGGTACCGGTGTGCAAGTTGTAGGCAGGTGTTAGGTGGTATGGACGTACGGACCGCGATGCAAAATTAGACTGCATCAATTTGAATATGAAGTAGAGGGTTAGACTAAGATGAGATAAGATCTGGTTGGGCCGTTGGAAAGATTTGGTGTAGGGCGTGAGATAGGGGCTCCGGGCTCCTATTTGTAGCGCGTGGAGAGATGATGGACGATGGGTTGTGATCAAACTCAACGCGGAAGCAAAGAGCAAGAGAACAGGGTAAGCAAATGGTGGAGGTCATGCACAACATGGACTCAT
Organism: Tripidium arundinaceum; assembly: GCA_030439765.1. Lineage (NCBI taxonomy): Eukaryota > Viridiplantae > Streptophyta > Magnoliopsida > Poales > Poaceae > Tripidium > Tripidium arundinaceum. The sequence continues at coordinate 12,733 of JAHUYU010001974.1, forward strand.
CAAAGAACGAGGAAGGGCACATTTTGGGCCCACCTGTCGGTGTCGTGAGAGGACGGAAGAAGAATTTTTTGCTCTATGGTATTATGGATAGATATACGCCCTACCTACAAATATGATTTTAAAAATAAATCACAGTGCTTTGATCAAGGTAGTCGACATGTTAATGTGTATACTTGTGATGCCCTTCGTTAACATTGTGGCATATATCAAAGAAAATGTTGAGGATACAATGGCTCATTTAATTTTTATTCGGGGTTAACACGTGAAATTCGTTACTTGGTCGATTATAGAGAATCTATCTTGCTATATTGGCAGAGAAAAGGAGATGTGAGAAGAAGTTATGGAACAATTTTAGGAATTCTTCTTACACTAGTAGAAATATGCACATCTATGATGAAAATCTTAATGACAAATCAATAATTGTCATAGAAGATCAATTTCTATGGCGATTTTTTTGTTTCGTCATGGATCATTGGTGACAGCCCTCTGGCCCTGCCTATTTATGATGAAATCAGATATCGTCACAAAAATTTGTCATTGAACGACACAGGTTTTCGTCACAGATCACACGCACAACGGTTCCTACTCATCTGTGACAATCTATTTAGAACTGTGACGACCAGAACTTCGTCATTGAACTAATTACCCATCTGTGACGAATGGTTTTCGAACTGTAATGAATGGCACTTCATCATAAATCTCCGCACGGTCCTTTCTCCATCCGACGTGTACCTGTGGGACCCACAATCACTCATCTGTGACGAACGGTTTTACAACTGTAACGAACGCCACTTCATCATAAATCTCCGCGTGGTCCTTTCTCCATCTGACGTGTACATGTGGGACCCGCAATTACTCATCCATGACTCTTGGACTTCGTCATAAGTCTCCACGCGGTCATTTCTCCATCTACCTGTGGGACCCGACGGTTGCGTGTCACTTTTACCATGGGTCCCCTGTGGGTGATGGGGGACGTGGTTCCCGATCTTCCGTCAGGCTCAAGGTAACTATCATTGTGGCGGAGAATGACACACCGATCTGGCTTCAGATCGAAAGATCCGAACCCTGTAATCTTAGCACCACAACTCCTCTGGTTATCAACCGTGGCACTGACCCGGTTGACCTCACCCCGAAGGCTAATCCCTGCCTGTGCAATGAAGAACACAAGCAAGAACAAGAAAGAAGGCAACCAAATTGCAGATGAATGATTAATCTCACGAGTTGGGGTCTCACAACCGAGCGAGCGGCGAAACTGTTCTTGACAGAATAATCTAGGCAAAACCCAAAGTGTAACGACGGCGGCGGCTACTGATTATATAGCCTAAGGGGCGTCCAAGGACCCCTATTCACGTCCCTAAGGAATCCCGACACGTTACAAGGCCCAAACGGCCCAAAGGACAACGATGCAGCGCCTTGACAGATTCTGGACGTCAACTTGTTTTGATAATTTCTGTTGATTCTGAAGGAATTTTGACATGGGACCATTTCCATTGGTTGCCTTATCAAATTATATTTCCATCCATATGTGAATCATCAAAAACAGAGTCCGTATATGACCTGGGCGTCCGGTTTACTACAGACTGCTCCTGGAGCCCAAGATGGACTCGAACTTGACATGGATTTGGCCTCCAACTTGGTTTGGACGTCCTTGCTTGCCTCCTAAGGTGGTGGCCAAGGAGGAAGACGTCCTTGGGCATCTCTAAGGTGTTCTCCATCTCCTTGGGGCGTGCTCCAACTTGGGCCAGGGTCCCAAGAGTGAAAAACAAGCCCATGACGACGAGTAGCTCTCGGCAGAAATAGCGACAGCATGTCTTGATGATTTGGAGGCCTTGCCAATGTGATATTGAGGTGGGAACAGATCTATTTGAAATATTATCAAACAAGCTTTCCATCAAGTGCTCATTGACCTCAATCGCACTCCGGATGGATGAGTTATGGCCTTCCCAATGAAGCACTGTCGGGCTGCTGACGAACAATGTTGGACTTTGATGAGCTTGCACTCCAAGATCGGTCTTGTTCATGGCATATCCATACTCTATCATCATCACCATCGTTCTTAAGCATATTTGAAATAGCAATATTAGGTAGTAACAAATTCTTAGTTTTATCATTATGCAAACATAGGATTGAGCTTACCTTGTCTTTAACTTTCATGGGCGTATCCATGGGTGTCATGTCCTCATCAGTGGGACCCGATGGCTTGCGTGTCACTTTTACCAAGGGTCCCACAGGGGTTTAATTTCCAAAAAATCTCATATCTGGGGATCGAACCCGGGACCTGGAACAAGGAATTGAACGTCTTCACCATTGCGCTAGATGACTGTTCGTGTTGGTATCTCTTTAAAATCATTATAGTATTCTATTCTCTGTGGATCCCCCTACAAGTTGACCTAAATTGGATATCCCCTGCTAGTGCTAACGGATCTGTCCTCGCTTGACTTGCGGCGGCGGCGACGGAGGATCCCCGGTTTGCTGTGGATCCCCTACAAGTTGACCCAAATTCGATATGTATTTATCAGATCCAAATTGCTTATTTGTGTTGGATGAGGCACAAATTTGATATGTGTTCTTCATGGCATATGTGAATTTGCTATGCATGTATCAATTTCTACTTGCAACTTGCCCTGCTTGTTTAAAATGGTCTAACATCAATTTCCTGAACCATGGATTGTAATAGTATAGCAGAAGAAATTTACCTTGGTTATTAGAATTTTTCTAATGTGATGACATACTTGGTTACATGGTAGGTGATGGCTAACCATGGTGGTGCAGCGAGGCTAATTTGGGCAGCTCACATGTCCAACACCATGCTGGACTGTTTTGTTGAGTTAATTAACCGTGGAGGAGGACCGAGAGCGGTTTCAAGGAGGTTCACTTTAATAATGTTGCACAACAAGTGACAGATGCAACTGGCCGGTGTTGAGATCAATGGGATTAATATGCAGAACCACCTTCACAAGTGGCGTGCAAGGTGGTGAAGATATGCAAGCTGCGGGAAGGTAATGGTGTCTTGTGGGATGCCAACACCAACACATCTTTGTGCAAAACCACCTTCGCAAGTGACAGTTTGCTTGTCATTTTCCATTAATCTTGGACATCTTTGTGTTATGGGAAATGTGGGGATCTAAGGTCTGTGGACATTTTCCATTAACCTTGGACATTTTCCAGTGACTTTAACTTGTTTGTAATGTAAGCTAAGGTCTGTGGAGTATGCTTCATATGCTATGTACAATGAACTTTAACTATGGATTTTTTTACATGGGGTCCTTTAACATACCCACGAGTTTGGGTTATATATATCTATGTGCTGCTACTCTAAATTTAGATGAGATGAGGTCGTACCATGAAAATTATTAATGGTTGTTAAAGTTGCATTTTGGTACGAGTTGTGGATTTACAAAATTTACTCACTGCCAATCTCAGCATAGAGGGGGGGTAAGCTCACCTTCTTTAGATGCAAGGTAACTGTCCTCATGGAACATAGACAACCAAACACCTTCTCAACAAGTTGCATCCGCTCATGCAACCTAAGATTCAGCATACCAAACACAAACTCAGCTCAGCTTGCATCCACAGCTGCAGACAACCAAACACCCTTCATAAACCAAGTACATTAGTTCTCATTGTTCATACATCGTCCTAGCTAGTACGAAACAGAGCATTCCAAATCTAACATGTGGATGACCTACTTTAATACAACATAATACATGATTCCAAATCCAACAACCAGAACACAACAAAGAAATAACATGTTCATCTTCCACTTCAGGTTCTACATGCTGAGTTCCAATGCTTTCCTGTCAGCTCTGCCATTCGAGTGGCCTTCGCTTCCTTCCTCCTCTTCGTCCTCTAAGTCCAGTAGCCTGACTTGGATTGTGCCTGACTTTTTCAAATCCTCAAGATACTGTCGCTGCCATTCGTAGTAACCACAGAGTTTTGGATACTGCATAAATTTGTTAAAAAAATTAAACCGAGCATTGCAATAGTTATTGCCAAAGAAGTGACAAAGAAGCTCACCCCATTCCTCTGGCACTTGAAGTAGACACGACCAAGGTTCCAGTTTTCTTTCGTAGACCGTCGCTCAATCACTCTAGCAAGCTTGTAGCACGGGCAAATCACCAATGGAAGGCTAGTCTCTTCACCAACCAGATCTGACAACCGGTCTGTGGTCCGGGAGCTGCTCTGTCCATGCATCCTGCTCGATGCAGTGCTACCGCAAGAGAATTGGATCTAGTGGGACATGGCGCCGATAGAGCTGCACCGAGGGAAGGGGCCAGCGAGTGAGCGAGTGAGTGAGAGAGACGGGGGGCGACCAGTTGGTAACACAACGGCTACTCCTGCCAATTTATAAAAGAGAGAGGGGGAAGCCGAGATAGAGCGGGACGTTGTCACATGTACCTTCTTCTGTTTGCCTTTTAATTTAATTCCTCAAAAAAGGTAAAGTTTTGTCTCCTATAACATGGGGCTAGGATTAATGTATGACGTGGGGCCAAGATTTCTTTTATCTCCTATAAACAAATGCACACCAATTGCTCCAACACTCAAAACCACGGAGGATACATTATACTGTCAGCCACGTTCAAATGTACAGAGGTCGGACTTTCTTGCATGTGCAGTAACATTTCAACACCAATGGCTTATGATGTTGTCTAATGAGGGCTTGTGTTTGTTTGAATCTGTGGGCCGGATGGCACGAAGTCATGTATTGTATGGGTTGAGCTCATGTACGATGAACCCTTGCTAATATATGAAATCTTTATATGCGTGTCTGTGTCAAACTTTGTTGAACTTGCAAGAACCTTGCAGCGAGGAGCAAGTCTCGCCTTAGTCTAATGTAGACCAGAGGAGCCATTGGTGTTGAAATGTTACTGCACACGCAAGAAAGTCCGACCTCTGTACATTTGAACGCATCTGATAGTATACTGTATCCTCCATAGTTTTTCCTCATTTTGCTGTGATGCTTGTTACTGTATCGTTTACTATTTTAAGTTTCACTAACTTTATAGGAAAGAGTAACAACATCTATGACATAAAATAAGCATATTATGAAAATATATTCTATGGTATATCTAATGATACTAATTTGATGTCATAAATCTTGATGAGTTTTTTCTAGAAATTCGGTCAAAATTTAAAAATTTTGACTTAAGACAATTCTAGAAATCTATTTATTCAGGAATAGAGGGAGTAGTTTTTGCCTAAAATCTGAGTAAATCTTCTCGTTTCATTAACTCACGACTCTAGGAACGAAGCGAAGGAAGCAGTTGGTCTACCGGCGGTCAAAATACAATGTGAGTGTTGAATGTCCCAACTCCCAACTCCCAACTACCTACAAAGTTCTGCTTCTCCATCTTCAAGGTTGGCCTATTTAAGTCGGGTCTGGATGCAGAACAGAGGAGCCATTGGTGTTGAAATGTTACTGCACATGCAAGAAAGTCCGACCTCTGTACATTTGAACGTGGCTGACAGTATAATGTATCCTCCGTGGTTTTGAGTGTTGGAGCAATTGGTGTGCATTTGTTTATAGGAGATAAAAGAAATCTTGGCCCCACGTCATACATTAATCCTAGCCCCATGTTATAGGAGACAAAACTTTACCTTTTTTGAGGAATTAAATTAAAAGGCAAACAGAAGAAGGTACATGTGACAACGTCCCGCTCTATCTCGGCTTCCCCCTCTCTCTTTTATAAATTGGCAGGAGTAGCCGTTGTGTTACCAACTGGTCGCCCCCCGTCTCTCTCACTCACTCGCTCACTCGCTGGCCCCTTCCCTCGGTGCAGCTCTATCGGCGCCATGTCCCACTAGATCCAATTCTCTTGCGGTAGCACTGCATCGAGCAGGATGCATGGACAGAGCAGCTCCCGGACCACAGACCGGTTGTCAGATCTGGTTGGTGAAGAGACTAGCCTTCCATTGGTGATTTGCCCGTGCTACAAGCTTGCTAGAGTGATTGAGCGACGGTCTACGAAAGAAAACTGGAACCTTGGTCGTGTCTACTTCAAGTGCCAGAGGAATGGGGTGAGCTTCTTTGTCACTTCTTTGGCAATAACTATTGCAATGCTCGGTTTAATTTTTTTAACAAATTTATGCAGTATCCAAAACTCTGTGGTTACTACGAATGGCAGCGACAGTATCTTGAGGATTTGAAAAAGTCAGGCACAATCCAAGTCAGGCTACTGGACTTAGAGGACGAAGAGGAGGAAGGAAGCGAAGGCCACTCGAATGGCAGAGCTGACAGGAAAGCATTGGAACTCAGCATGTAGAACCTGAAGTGGAAGATGAACATGTTATTTCTTTGTTGTGTTCTGGTTGTTGGATTTGGAATCATGTATTATGTTGTATTAAAGTAGGTCATCCACATGTTAGATTTGGAATGCTCTGTTTCGTACTAGCTAGGACGATGTATGAACAATGAGAACTAATGTACTTGGTTTATGAAGGGTGTTTGGTTGTCTGCAGCTGTGGATGCAAGCTGAGCTGAGTTTGTGTTTGGTATGCTGAATCTTAGGTTGCATGAGCGGATGCAACTTGTTGAGAAGGTGTTTGGTTGTCTATGTTCCATGAGGACAGTTACCTTGCATCTAAAGAAGGTGAGCTTACCCCCCCTCTATGCTGAGATTGGCAGTGAGTAAATTTTGTAAATCCACAACTCGTACCAAAATGCAACTTTAACAACCATTAATAATTTTCATGGTACGACCTCATCTCATCTAAATTTAGAGTAGCAGCACATAGATATATATAACCCAAACTCGTGGGTATGTTAAAGGACCCCATGTAAAAAAATCCATAGTTAAAGTTCATTGTACATAGCATATGAAGCATACTCCACAGACCTTAGCTTACATTACAAACAAGTTAAAGTCACTGGAAAATGTCCAAGGTTAATGGAAAATGTCCACAGACCTTAGATCCCCACATTTCCCATAACACAAAGATGTCCAAGATTAATGGAAAATGACAAGCAAACTGTCACTTGCGAAGGTGGTTTTGCACAAAGATGTGTTGGTGTTGGCATCCCACAAGACACCATTACCTTCCCGCAGCTTGCATATCTTCACCACCTTGCACGCCACTTGTGAAGGTGGTTCTGCATATTAATCCCATTGATCTCAACACCGGCCAGTTGCATCTGTCACTTGTTGTGCAACATTATTAAAGTGAACCTCCTTGAAACCGCTCTCGGTCCTCCTCCACGGTTAATTAACTCAACAAAACAGTCCAGCATGGTGTTGGACATGTGAGCTGCCCAAATTAGCCTCGCTGCACCACCATGGTTAGCCATCACCTACCATGTAACCAAGTATGTCATCACATTAGAAAAATTCTAATAACCAAGGTAAATTTCTTCTGCTATACTATTACAATCCATGGTTCAGGAAATTGATGTTAGACCATTTTAAACAAGCAGGGCAAGTTGCAAGTAGAAATTGATACATGCATAGCAAATTCACATATGCCATGAAGAACACATATCAAATTTGTGCCTCATCCAACACAAATAAGCAATTTGGATCTGATAAATACATATCGAATTTGGGTCAACTTGTAGGGGATCCACAGCAAACCGGGGATCCTCCGTCGCCGCCGCCGCAAGTCAAGCGAGGACAGATCCGTTAGCACTAGCAGGGGATATCCAATTTAGGTCAACTTGTAGGGGGATCCACAGAGAATAGAATACTATAATGATTTTAAAGAGATACCAACACGAACAGTCATCTAGCGCAATGGTGAAGACGTTCAATTCCTTGTTCCAGGTCCCGGGTTCGATCCCCAGATATGAGATTTTTTGGAAATTAAACCCCTGTGGGACCCTTGGTAAAAGTGACACGCAAGCCATCGGGTCCCACTGATGAGGACATGACACCCATGGATACGCCCATGAAAGTTAAAGACAAGGTAAGCTCAATCCTATGTTTGCATAATGATAAAACTAAGAATTTGTTACTACCTAATATTGCTATTTCAAATATGCTTAAGAACGATGGTGATGATGATAGAGTATGGATATGCCATGAACAAGACCGATCTTGGAGTGCAAGCTCATCAAAGTCCAACATTGTTCGTCAGCAGCCCGACAGTGCTTCATTGGGAAGGCCATAACTCATCCATCCGGAGTGCGATTGAGGTCAATGAGCACTTGATGGAAAGCTTGTTTGATAATATTTCAAATAGATCTGTTCCCACCTCAATATCACATTGGCAAGGCCTCCAAATCATCAAGACATGCTGTCGCTATTTCTGCCGAGAGCTACTCGTCGTCATGGGCTTGTTTTTCACTCTTGGGACCCTGGCCCAAGTTGGAGCACGCCCCAAGGAGATGGAGAACACCTTAGAGATGCCCAAGGACGTCTTCCTCCTTGGCCACCACCTTAGGAGGCAAGCAAGGACGTCCAAACCAAGTTGGAGGCCAAATCCATGTCAAGTTCGAGTCCATCTTGGGCTCCAGGAGCAGTCTGTAGTAAACCGGACGCCCAGGTCATATACGGACTCTGTTTTTGATGATTCACATATGGATGGAAATATAATTTGATAAGGCAACCAATGGAAATGGTCCCATGTCAAAATTCCTTCAGAATCAACAGAAATTATCAAAACAAGTTGACGTCCAGAATCTGTCAAGGCGCTGCATCGTTGTCCTTTGGGCCGTTTGGGCCTTGTAACGTGTCGGGATTCCTTAGGGACGTGAATAGGGGTCCTTGGACGCCCCTTAGGCTATATAATCAGTAGCCGCCGCCGTCGTTACACTTTGGGTTTTGCCTAGATTATTCTGTCAAGAACAGTTTCGCCGCTCGCTCGGTTGTGAGACCCCAACTCGTGAGATTAATCATTCATCTGCAATTTGGTTGCCTTCTTTCTTGTTCTTGCTTGTGTTCTTCATTGCACAGGCAGGGATTAGCCTTCGGGGTGAGGTCAACCGGGTCAGTGCCACGGTTGATAACCAGAGGAGTTGTGGTGCTAAGATTACAGGGTTCGGATCTTTCGATCTGAAGCCAGATCGGTGTGTCATTCTCCGCCACAATGATAGTTACCTTGAGCCTGACGGAAGATCGGGAACCACGTCCCCCATCACCCACAGGGGACCCATGGTAAAAGTGACACGCAACCGTCGGGTCCCACAGGTAGATGGAGAAATGACCGCGTGGAGACTTATGACGAAGTCCAAGAGTCATGGATGAGTAATTGCGGGTCCCACATGTACACGTCAGATGGAGAAAGGACCACGCGGAGATTTATGATGAAGTGGCGTTCGTTACAGTTGTAAAACCGTTCGTCACAGATGAGTGATTGTGGGTCCCACAGGTACACGTCGGATGGAGAAAGGACCGTGCGGAGATTTATGATGAAGTGCCATTCATTACAGTTCGAAAACCATTCGTCACAGATGGGTAATTAGTTCAATGACGAAGTTCTGGTCGTCACAGTTCTAAATAGATTGTCACAGATGAGTAGGAACCGTTGTGCGTGTGATCTGTGACGAAAACCTGTGTCGTTCAATGACAAATTTTTGTGACGAATGGTTTTCGAACTGTAATGAATGGCACTTCATCATAAATCTCCGCACGGTCCTTTCTCCATCCGACGTGTACCTGTGGGACCCACAATCACTCATCTGTGACGAACGGTTTTACAACTGTAACGAACGCCACTTCATCATAAATCTCCGCGTGGTCCTTTCTCCATCTGACGTGTACATGTGGGACCCGCAATTACTCATCCATGACTCTTGGACTTCGTCATAAGTCTCCACGCGGTCATTTCTCCATCTACCTGTGGGACCCGACGGTTGCGTGTCACTTTTACCATGGGTCCCCTGTGGGTGATGGGGGACGTGGTTCCCGATCTTCCGTCAGGCTCAAGGTAACTATCATTGTGGCGGAGAATGACACACCGATCTGGCTTCAGATCGAAAGATCCGAACCCTGTAATCTTAGCACCACAACTCCTCTGGTTATCAACCGTGGCACTGACCCGGTTGACCTCACCCCGAAGGCTAATCCCTGCCTGTGCAATGAAGAACACAAGCAAGAACAAGAAAGAAGGCAACCAAATTGCAGATGAATGATTAATCTCACGAGTTGGGGTCTCACAACCGAGCGAGCGGCGAAACTGTTCTTGACAGAATAATCTAGGCAAAACCCAAAGTGTAACGACGGCGGCGGCTACTGATTATATAGCCTAAGGGGCGTCCAAGGACCCCTATTCACGTCCCTAAGGAATCCCGACACGTTACAAGGCCCAAACGGCCCAAAGGACAACGATGCAGCGCCTTGACAGATTCTGGACGTCAACTTGTTTTGATAATTTCTGTTGATTCTGAAGGAATTTTGACATGGGACCATTTCCATTGGTTGCCTTATCAAATTATATTTCCATCCATATGTGAATCATCAAAAACAGAGTCCGTATATGACCTGGGCGTCCGGTTTACTACAGACTGCTCCTGGAGCCCAAGATGGACTCGAACTTGACATGGATTTGGCCTCCAACTTGGTTTGGACGTCCTTGCTTGCCTCCTAAGGTGGTGGCCAAGGAGGAAGACGTCCTTGGGCATCTCTAAGGTGTTCTCCATCTCCTTGGGGCGTGCTCCAACTTGGGCCAGGGTCCCAAGAGTGAAAAACAAGCCCATGACGACGAGTAGCTCTCGGCAGAAATAGCGACAGCATGTCTTGATGATTTGGAGGCCTTGCCAATGTGATATTGAGGTGGGAACAGATCTATTTGAAATATTATCAAACAAGCTTTCCATCAAGTGCTCATTGACCTCAATCGCACTCCGGATGGATGAGTTATGGCCTTCCCAATGAAGCACTGTCGGGCTGCTGACGAACAATGTTGGACTTTGATGAGCTTGCACTCCAAGATCGGTCTTGTTCATGGCATATCCATACTCTATCATCATCACCATCGTTCTTAAGCATATTTGAAATAGCAATATTAGGTAGTAACAAATTCTTAGTTTTATCATTATGCAAACATAGGATTGAGCTTACCTTGTCTTTAACTTTCATGGGCGTATCCATGGGTGTCATGTCCTCATCAGTGGGACCCGATGGCTTGCGTGTCACTTTTACCAAGGGTCCCACAGGGGTTTAATTTCCAAAAAATCTCATATCTGGGGATCGAACCCGGGACCTGGAACAAGGAATTGAACGTCTTCACCATTGCGCTAGATGACTGTTCGTGTTGGTATCTCTTTAAAATCATTATAGTATTCTATTCTCTGTGGATCCCCCTACAAGTTGACCTAAATTGGATATCCCCTGCTAGTGCTAACGGATCTGTCCTCGCTTGACTTGCGGCGGCGGCGACGGAGGATCCCCGGTTTGCTGTGGATCCCCTACAAGTTGACCCAAATTCGATATGTATTTATCAGATCCAAATTGCTTATTTGTGTTGGATGAGGCACAAATTTGATATGTGTTCTTCATGGCATATGTGAATTTGCTATGCATGTATCAATTTCTACTTGCAACTTGCCCTGCTTGTTTAAAATGGTCTAACATCAATTTCCTGAACCATGGATTGTAATAGTATAGCAGAAGAAATTTACCTTGGTTATTAGAATTTTTCTAATGTGATGACATACTTGGTTACATGGTAGGTGATGGCTACCATGGTGGTGCAGCGAGGCTAATTTGGGCAGCTCACATGTCCAACACCATGCTGGACTGTTTTGTTGAGTTAATTAACCGTGGAGGAGGACCGAGAGCGGTTTCAAGGAGGTTCACTTTAATAATGTTGCACAACAAGTGACAGATGCAACTGGCCGGTGTTGAGATCAATGGGATTAATATGCAGAACCACCTTCACAAGTGGCGTGCAAGGTGGTGAAGATATGCAAGCTGCGGGAAGGTAATGGTGTCTTGTGGGATGCCAACACCAACACATCTTTGTGCAAAACCACCTTCGCAAGTGACAGTTTGCTTGTCATTTTCCATTAATCTTGGACATCTTTGTGTTATGGGAAATGTGGGGATCTAAGGTCTGTGGACATTTTCCATTAACCTTGGACATTTTCCAGTGACTTTAACTTGTTTGTAATGTAAGCTAAGGTCTGTGGAGTATGCTTCATATGCTATGTACAATGAACTTTAACTATGGATTTTTTACATGGGGTCCTTTAACATACCCACGAGTTTGGGTTATATATATCTATGTGCTGCTACTCTAAATTTAGATGAGATGAGGTCGTACCATGAAAATTATTAATGGTTGTTAAAGTTGCATTTTGGTACGAGTTGTGGATTTACAAAATTTACTCACTGCCAATCTCAGCATAGAGGGGGGGTAAGCTCACCTTCTTTAGATGCAAGGTAACTGTCCTCATGGAACATAGACAACCAAACACCTTCTCAACAAGTTGCATCCGCTCATGCAACCTAAGATTCAGCATACCAAACACAAACTCAGCTCAGCTTGCATCCACAGCTGCAGACAACCAAACACCCTTCATAAACCAAGTACATTAGTTCTCATTGTTCATACATCGTCCTAGCTAGTACGAAACAGAGCATTCCAAATCTAACATGTGGATGACCTACTTTAATACAACATAATACATGATTCCAAATCCAACAACCAGAACACAACAAAGAAATAACATGTTCATCTTCCACTTCAGGTTCTACATGCTGAGTTCCAATGCTTTCCTGTCAGCTCTGCCATTCGAGTGGCCTTCGCTTCCTTCCTCCTCTTCGTCCTCTAAGTCCAGTAGCCTGACTTGGATTGTGCCTGACTTTTTCAAATCCTCAAGATACTGTCGCTGCCATTCGTAGTAACCACAGAGTTTTGGATACTGCATAAATTTGTTAAAAAAATTAAACCGAGCATTGCAATAGTTATTGCCAAAGAAGTGACAAAGAAGCTCACCCCATTCCTCTGGCACTTGAAGTAGACACGACCAAGGTTCCAGTTTTCTTTCGTAGACCGTCGCTCAATCACTCTAGCAAGCTTGTAGCACGGGCAAATCACCAATGGAAGGCTAGTCTCTTCACCAACCAGATCTGACAACCGGTCTGTGGTCCGGGAGCTGCTCTGTCCATGCATCCTGCTCGATGCAGTGCTACCGCAAGAGAATTGGATCTAGTGGGACATGGCGCCGATAGAGCTGCACCGAGGGAAGGGGCCAGCGAGTGAGCGAGTGAGTGAGAGAGACGGGGGGCGACCAGTTGGTAACACAACGGCTACTCCTGCCAATTTATAAAAGAGAGAGGGGGAAGCCGAGATAGAGCGGGACGTTGTCACATGTACCTTCTTCTGTTTGCCTTTTAATTTAATTCCTCAAAAAAGGTAAAGTTTTGTCTCCTATAACATGGGGCTAGGATTAATGTATGACGTGGGGCCAAGATTTCTTTTATCTCCTATAAACAAATGCACACCAATTGCTCCAACACTCAAAACCACGGAGGATACATTATACTGTCAGCCACGTTCAAATGTACAGAGGTCGGACTTTCTTGCATGTGCAGTAACATTTCAACACCAATGGCTCCTCTGTTCTGCATCCAGACCCGACTTAAATAGGCCAACCTTGAAGATGGAGAAGCAGAACTTTGTAGGTAGTTGGGAGTTGGGAGTTGGGACATTCAACACTCACATTGTATTTTGACCGCCGGTAGACCAACTGCTTCCTTCGCTTCGTTCCTAGAGTCGTGAGTTAATGAAACGAGAAGATTTACTCAGATTTTAGGCAAAAACTACTCCCTCTATTCCTGAATAAATAGATTTCTAGAATTGTCTTAAGTCAAAATTTTTAAATTTTGACCGAATTTCTAGAAAAAACTCATCAAGATTTATGACATCAAATTAGTATCATTAGATATACCATAGAATATATTTTCATAATATGCTTATTTTATGTCATAGATGTTGTTACTCTTTCCTATAAAGTTAGTGAAACTTAAAATAGTAAACGATACAGTAACAAGCATCACAGCAAAATGAGGAAAAACTATGGAGGATACAGTATACTATCAGATGCGTTCAAATGTACAGAGGTCGGACTTTCTTGCGTGTGCAGTAACATTTCAACACCAATGGCTCCTCTGGTCTACATTAGACTAAGGCGAGACTTGCTCCTCGCTGCAAGGTTCTTGCAAGTTCAACAAAGTTTGACACAGACACGCATATAAAGATTTCATATATTAGCAAGGGTTCATCGTACATGAGCTCAACCCATACAATACATGACTTCGTGCCATCCGGCCCACAGATGTGTTGGTGTTGGCATCCCACAAGACACCATTACCTTCCCGCAGCTTGCATATCTTCACCACCTTGCACGCCACTTGTGAAGGTGGTTCTGCATATTAATCCCATTGATCTCAACACCGGCCAGTTGCATCTGTCACTTGTTGTGCAACATTATTAAAGTGAACCTCCTTGAAACCGCTCTCGGTCCTCCTCCACGGTTAATTAACTCAACAAAACAGTCCAGCATGGTGTTGGACATGTGAGCTGCCCAAATTAGCCTCGCTGCACCACCATGGTTAGCCATCACCTACCATGTAACCAAGTATGTCATCACATTAGAAAAATTCTAATAACCAAGGTAAATTTCTTCTGCTATACTATTACAATCCATGGTTCAGGAATTGATGTTAGACCATTTTAAACAAGCAGGGCAAGTTGCAAGTAGAAATTGATACATGCATAGCAAATTCACATATGCCATGAAGAACACATATCAAATTTGTGCCTCATCCAACACAAATAAGCAATTTGGATCTGATAAATACATATCGAATTTGGGTCAACTTGTAGGGGATCCACAGCAAACCGGGGATCCTCCGTCGCCGCCGCCGCAAGTCAAGCGAGGACAGATCCGTTAGCACTAGCAGGGGATATCCAATTTAGGTCAACTTGTAGGGGGATCCACAGAGAATAGAATACTATAATGATTTTAAAGAGATACCAACACGAACAGTCATCTAGCGCAATGGTGAAGACGTTCAATTCCTTGTTCCAGGTCCCGGGTTCGATCCCCAGATATGAGATTTTTTGGAAATTAAACCCCTGTGGGACCCTTGGTAAAAGTGACACGCAAGCCATCGGGTCCCACTGATGAGGACATGACACCCATGGATACGCCCATGAAAGTTAAAGACAAGGTAAGCTCAATCCTATGTTTGCATAATGATAAAACTAAGAATTTGTTACTACCTAATATTGCTATTTCAAATATGCTTAAGAACGATGGTGATGATGATAGAGTATGGATATGCCATGAACAAGACCGATCTTGGAGTGCAAGCTCATCAAAGTCCAACATTGTTCGTCAGCAGCCCGACAGTGCTTCATTGGGAAGGCCATAACTCATCCATCCGGAGTGCGATTGAGGTCAATGAGCACTTGATGGAAAGCTTGTTTGATAATATTTCAAATAGATCTGTTCCCACCTCAATATCACATTGGCAAGGCCTCCAAATCATCAAGACATGCTGTCGCTATTTCTGCCGAGAGCTACTCGTCGTCATGGGCTTGTTTTTCACTCTTGGGACCCTGGCCCAAGTTGGAGCACGCCCCAAGGAGATGGAGAACACCTTAGAGATGCCCAAGGACGTCTTCCTCCTTGGCCACCACCTTAGGAGGCAAGCAAGGACGTCCAAACCAAGTTGGAGGCCTTGCCAATGTGATATTGAGGTGGGAACAGATCTATTTGAAATATTATCAAACAAGCTTTCCATCAAGTGCTCATTGACCTCAATCGCACTCCGGATGGATGAGTTATGGCCTTCCCAATGAAGCACTGTCGGGCTGCTGACGAACAATGTTGGACTTTGATGAGCTTGCACTCCAAGATCGGTCTTGTTCATGGCATATCCATACTCTATCATCATCACCATCGTTCTTAAGCATATTTGAAATAGCAATATTAGGTAGTAACAAATTCTTAGTTTTATCATTATGCAAACATAGGATTGAGCTTACCTTGTCTTTAACTTTCATGGGCGTATCCATGGGTGTCATGTCCTCATCAGTGGGACCCGATGGCTTGCGTGTCACTTTTACCAAGGGTCCCACAGGGGTTTAATTTCCAAAAAATCTCATATCTGGGGATCGAACCCGGGACCTGGAACAAGGAATTGAACGTCTTCACCATTGCGCTAGATGACTGTTCGTGTTGGTATCTCTTTAAAATCATTATAGTATTCTATTCTCTGTGGATCCCCCTACAAGTTGACCTAAATTGGATATCCCCTGCTAGTGCTAACGGATCTGTCCTCGCTTGACTTGCGGCGGCGGCGACGGAGGATCCCCGGTTTGCTGTGGATCCCCTACAAGTTGACCCAAATTCGATATGTATTTATCAGATCCAAATTGCTTATTTGTGTTGGATGAGGCACAAATTTGATATGTGTTCTTCATGGCATATGTGAATTTGCTATGCATGTATCAATTTCTACTTGCAACTTGCCCTGCTTGTTTAAAATGGTCTAACATCAATTTCCTGAACCATGGATTGTAATAGTATAGCAGAAGAAATTTACCTTGGTTATTAGAATTTTTCTAATGTGATGACATACTTGGTTACATGGTAGGTGATGGCTAACCATGGTGGTGCAGCGAGGCTAATTTGGGCAGCTCACATGTCCAACACCATGCTGGACTGTTTTGTTGAGTTAATTAACCGTGGAGGAGGACCGAGAGCGGTTTCAAGGAGGTTCACTTTAATAATGTTGCACAACAAGTGACAGATGCAACTGGCCGGTGTTGAGATCAATGGGATTAATATGCAGAACCACCTTCACAAGTGGCGTGCAAGGTGGTGAAGATATGCAAGCTGCGGGAAGGTAATGGTGTCTTGTGGGATGCCAACACCAACACATCTGTGGGCCGGATGGCACGAAGTCATGTATTGTATGGGTTGAGCTCATGTACGATGAACCCTTGCTAATATATGAAATCTTTATATGCGTGTCTGTGTCAAACTTTGTTGAACTTGCAAGAACCTTGCAGCGAGGAGCAAGTCTCGCCTTAGTCTAATGTAGACCAGAGGAGCCATTGGTGTTGAAATGTTACTGCACACGCAAGAAAGTCCGACCTCTGTACATTTGAACGCATCTGATAGTATACTGTATCCTCCATAGTTTTTCCTCATTTTGCTGTGATGCTTGTTACTGTATCGTTTACTATTTTAAGTTTCACTAACTTTATAGGAAAGAGTAACAACATCTATGACATAAAATAAGCATATTATGAAAATATATTCTATGGTATATCTAATGATACTAATTTGATGTCATAAATCTTGATGAGTTTTTTCTAGAAATTCGGTCAAAATTTAAAAATTTTGACTTAAGACAATTCTAGAAATCTATTTATTCAGGAATAGAGGGAGTAGTTTTTGCCTAAAATCTGAGTAAATCTTCTCGTTTCATTAACTCACGACTCTAGGAACGAAGCGAAGGAAGCAGTTGGTCTACCGGCGGTCAAAATACAATGTGAGTGTTGAATGTCCCAACTCCCAACTCCCAACTACCTACAAAGTTCTGCTTCTCCATCTTCAAGGTTGGCCTATTTAAGTCGGGTCTGGATGCAGAACAGAGGAGCCATTGGTGTTGAAATGTTACTGCACATGCAAGAAAGTCCGACCTCTGTACATTTGAACGTGGCTGACAGTATAATGTATCCTCCGTGGTTTTGAGTGTTGGAGCAATTGGTGTGCATTTGTTTATAGGAGATAAAAGAAATCTTGGCCCCACGTCATACATTAATCCTAGCCCCATGTTATAGGAGACAAAACTTTACCTTTTTTGAGGAATTAAATTAAAAGGCAAACAGAAGAAGGTACATGTGACAACGTCCCGCTCTATCTCGGCTTCCCCCTCTCTCTTTTATAAATTGGCAGGAGTAGCCGTTGTGTTACCACTGGTCGCCCCCCGTCTCTCTCACTCACTCGCTCACTCGCTGGCCCCTTCCCTCGGTGCAGCTCTATCGGCGCCATGTCCCACTAGATCCAATTCTCTTGCGGTAGCACTGCATCGAGCAGGATGCATGGACAGAGCAGCTCCCGGACCACAGACCGGTTGTCAGATCTGGTTGGTGAAGAGACTAGCCTTCCATTGGTGATTTGCCCGTGCTACAAGCTTGCTAGAGTGATGAGCGACGGTCTACGAAAGAAAACTGGAACCTTGGTCGTGTCTACTTCAAGTGCCAGAGGAATGGGGTGAGCTTCTTTGTCACTTCTTTGGCAATAACTATTGCAATGCTCGT
>JAHUYU010002894.1:0-31262 GCA_030439765.1 Tripidium arundinaceum
CGTTGTGAAAATCAAAGTATTGCAACACGTCAAAATTGAGTCACAATAACCTATTGCAACATATATAAATGCCACGACTCACAACGAAACCAACTTCGAAGCATTTGTTACGTTTTGCAACCAAAACGCCCATATTGCAACCATTCTTAGACGTGGCTTTAGGGTAAAATCCTTGTAGTAGCTAGATCTCGACAACGACACAGCCTAAGCCTAACCCTCATCCACACGGTTGCGCCCTTGATCCTTTGGCTGAACCTTCCCCTACCCTCCTTTCTGCTCCATTGGCATCACCTACCGAGTTCACCGCACTGGTTCTTGGACTCCAATCCGCACCCGATCACATGGCATTTCAAAGCTCGCCGAAGTGCACCGCCACATATGTTTACCTTTCAGGCTTTCACCGTGGTCAAACGACTTTGAGGTGTCCCCATTGTCAAGGAAACCTTTGTTGACCTCATTGTGACCTCCTCCACATCTCATATTCTCATGCCACTCGTTGGAGTTTGGTGGGCACAAGAGTGCCATCATGACCGAGCTTGGCACATGCAGCGAAGAGGTTGACGGTGGCAGTGGGTGGGGCCGGGGCCGGTTAGCGAGAACCTCGAAGGTGGGAGGGCGCGGGGACCGCTATGGCGGAGGGAGACAAGGTGCATGATACTATGGGAGGAAAGAACAGAAAGGGAGGGAGGGAGTAGAAATGACCAGGGGCAAAAACAACATTTCGCCTGTCTCCTTTTGTGCCAGAAGTGAATATTTTAATAAGAGTGGTCTTCTAGTAAATTCATCAAACCAGAATGTTAGTAGCCAATTACTCCCTCTGTTCTCAATTAACTGTCGCTGTTGGTTTTTGTGCCCGAAGTTTGACTCGATTTGTAGAAAATACGTGCAATATTTGTATCTCAAAATAAATTTATTAAAAAACTAGATTCAAATATCTATCTAATGATATTAATTATATACCATAAATATTAATATTTTTTTATATATATTTAATCAAAGTTGTTTCTCGAGAAGCGAAAATAACAGATATTTAGGGACAGAGGGAGCAGACTCTTTTAGGTGTTAGCTGACATGACTTTAGTTTCAGTGTCCCGTAGCTAATTTCACCTAGATGTTTATGTACTATTGGCATGGAAATGGAAAAGTGGCCAGCACCCACAGTACGGCGCCAGATTCGCTTCGCTTATTATTCTTGCTTCAAAAGCACAAATGACTAGTTATTATTGCAACAGTATTCCTTGCATAATAAAATCTACTGATATTTAAGGCAGCTAGCAGTATCTTTTGTGCAACAGCATATACAATATTGGTTTTATTTTTGTCCTGTCTCAATTAAGTTGACTTCCCTCCCCTCTTATATATAACTTATAACTTATTATTGAGACCAGCAAGTGCATGCCCTCAACCAGGCCCTATTGGTGTAGAACCGTACGTTTCTTGAAGAAAATTTCCAACCGTTTTGGGTGCTGTTGCTAACAAAAATAGCGAAGTCTTAAAGTTCATTCCTACTACTATTGTTTATTGAAAATAGGATTTTAATTCGAATATAAGCTTGACTAACGTAAATTCAGGATCGAGATTTCAAAATGCACTAATATTAGTGTAAGGTGTGCGGGTGCTAAAATATCAGTAGATTTTATTATGCAAGGAATACTGTTGCAATAATAACTAGTCATTTGTGCTTTTGAAGCAAGAATAATAAGCGAAGCGAATCTGGCGCCGTACTGTGGGTGCTGGCCACTTTTCCATTTCCATGCCAATAGTACATAAACATCTAGGTGAAATTAGCTACGGGACACTGAAACTAAAGTCATGTCAGCTAACACCTAAAAGAGTCTGCTCCCTCTGTCCCTAAATATCTGTTATTTTCGCTTCTCGAGAAACAACTTTGATTAAATATATATAAAAAAATATTAATATTTATGGTATATAATTAATATCATTAGATAGATATTTGAATCTAGTTTTTTAATAAATTTATTTTGAGATACAAATATTGCACGTATTTTCTACAAATCGAGTCAAACTTCGGGCACAAAAACCAACAGCGACAGTTAATTGAGAACAGAGGGAGTAATTGGCTACTAACATTCTGGTTTGATGAATTTACTAGAAGACCACTCTTATTAAAATATTCACTTCTGGCACAAAAGGAGACAGGCGAAATGTTGTTTTTGCCCCTGGTCATTTCTACTCCCTCCCTCCCTTTCTGTTCTTTCCTCCCATAGTATCATGCACCTTGTCTCCCTCCGCCATAGCGGTCCCCGCGCCCTCCCACCTTCGAGGTTCTCGCTAACCGGCCCCGGCCCCACCCACTGCCACCGTCAACCTCTTCGCTGCATGTGCCAAGCTCGGTCATGATGGCACTCTTGTGCCCACCAAACTCCAACGAGTGGCATGAGAATATGAGATGTGGAGGAGGTCACAATGAGGTCAACAAAGGTTTCCTTGACAATGGGGACACCTCAAAGTCGTTTGACCACGGTGAAAGCCTGAAAGGTAAACATATGTGGCGGTGCACTTCGGCGAGCTTTGAAATGCCATGTGATCGGGTGCGGATTGGAGTCCAAGAACCAGTGCGGTGAACTCGGTAGGTGATGCCAATGGAGCAGAAAGGAGGGTAGGGGAAGGTTCAGCCAAAGGATCAAGGGCGCAACCGTGTGGATGAGGGTTAGGCTTAGGCTGTGTCGTTGTCGAGATCTAGCTACTACAAGGATTTTACCCTAAAGCCACGTCTAAGAATGGTTGCAATATGGGCGTTTTGGTTGCAAAACGTAACAAATGCTTCGAAGTTGGTTTCGTTGTGAGTCGTGGCATTTATATATGTTGCAATAGGTTATTGTGACTCAATTTTGACGTGTTGCAATACTTTGATTTTCACAACGAGCACAAAAAACAAATGCCACGCACGATATGGTCGCAATAGGAGATGTTGCAACCAATAGCATCGTTGCATGAGTAATTGTTGCCACGACACATGTTGTGACAATAGACTATATTGCCACCAAACATTGTGTTGCAAGAACAAGCCAATATTGCAACACCATTGCTTCGTGGGAATAGAACTAATTGCCACACACTATGTTCCATTGCAATAAAAATCTTCTACAACAAAAATCATTTGGTGGCTATATTCGTAATTGCAACGTGCGATGTTTCATTGCGATAACTTATGTTGCCACATAAATTTTTTGGTTGCACATAAGTGGAATTGCAACGACACATTGGTTGTGGTTACTAAGTCTTATGGCATCGCACAACCTACGTTGCAATATTATTTATTGCAACAAACAACAATTGATGCATTTCAGTTTATTGCGACGAGGAGATTTTCATTGTGTATGCCTATTTCGTTCGATATTTGTATATTAATTTATTGTTGCAACATAGATATAATAGAATTAAAGAAAAATTTTCAATCATCAACACACATATATGAAATCAATCCTTCAATATCTAGAAAATTATATCTGAACCAGAATAAATATGTTTGCAATAACCAAAATATCCTCTCAAATTACAAGTCTTAAACTATGTTTGCAATAAAAAAATTGATCTTCATACACTCGAAGTATTGCTTCACTTATTCATCTCATGATGTTCCATCAGCACAAGCACGCTCGCAGGCATATTCCATAGTACTTCAATTATTTTGGCTCTCCATGCTTTCCTAAATTTTATAAGCAGGAACATAATTAGTCAATGTACAGTAGCAGTTTATCATGATTAGGCAAGATCATAATGAGTCTGAAACTCGAAGTATTGCTAACAACATAGCATATATGACTCACCGACCGTTTTCAATATGCAGCACAGAATTTTATTGAAATGAACAAACAGATTGCACTTATATATATAAGCATGCTTCTGTCTTTATTTATTTTGTTGTTTTCAAATCGATTGCAGATGAACGAACTTTATGCAGAAGAGGGGATTAGTGATACACTATATGCCCTTTCTCGAGGACCAGATCACCAGGTTCGTATTTTCAACAGGTCCGTCATCAATGGTTTCTTTTTTCGAATGGCTTCTGTAGAGAGTGCCTTGAATACACAAAATTCAGGGGTTGCAGTTTAGGGTGCTGATAGTTCTGCAAGTATATGGAGTGGTATGGTGTCATTAAAAAGATATTGAAGGATTGATTTCATATATGTGTGTTGATGATTGAAAATTTTTCTTTAATTCTATTATATCTATGTTGCAACAATAAATTAATATACAAATATCGAACGAAATAGGCATACACAATGAAAATCTCCTCGTCGCAATAAACTGAAATGCATCAATTGTTGTTTGTTGCAATAAATAATATTGCAACGTAGGTTGTGCGATGCCATAAGACTTAGTAACCACAACCAATGTGTCGTTGCAATTCCACTTATGTGCAACCAAAAAATTTATGTGGCAACATAAGTTATCGCAATGAAACATCGCACGTTGCAATTACGAATATAGCCACCAAATGATTTTTGTTGTAGAAGATTTTTATTGCAATGGAACATAGTGTGTGGCAATTAGTTCTATTCCCACGAAGCAATGGTGTTGCAATATTGGCTTGTTCTTGCAACACAATGTTTGGTGGCAATATAGTCTATTGTCACAACATGTGTCGTGGCAACAATTACTCATGCAACGATGCTATTGGTTGCAACATCTCCTATTGCGACCATATCGTGCGTGGCATTTGTTTTTTGTGCTCGTTGTGAAAATCAAAGTATTGCAACACGTCAAAATTGAGTCACAATAACCTATTGCAACATATATAAATGCCACGACTCACAACGAAACCAACTTCGAAGCATTTGTTACGTTTTGCAACCAAAACGCCCATATTGCAACCATTCTTAGACGTGGCTTTAGGGTAAAATCCTTGTAGTAGCTAGATCTCGACAACGACACAGCCTAAGCCTAACCCTCATCCACACGGTTGCGCCCTTGATCCTTTGGCTGAACCTTCCCCTACCCTCCTTTCTGCTCCATTGGCATCACCTACCGAGTTCACCGCACTGGTTCTTGGACTCCAATCCGCACCCGATCACATGGCATTTCAAAGCTCGCCGAAGTGCACCGCCACATATGTTTACCTTTCAGGCTTTCACCGTGGTCAAACGACTTTGAGGTGTCCCCATTGTCAAGGAAACCTTTGTTGACCTCATTGTGACCTCCTCCACATCTCATATTCTCATGCCACTCGTTGGAGTTTGGTGGGCACAAGAGTGCCATCATGACCGAGCTTGGCACATGCAGCGAAGAGGTTGACGGTGGCAGTGGGTGGGGCCGGGGCCGGTTAGCGAGAACCTCGAAGGTGGGAGGGCGCGGGGACCGCTATGGCGGAGGGAGACAAGGTGCATGATACTATGGGAGGAAAGAACAGAAAGGGAGGGAGGGAGTAGAAATGACCAGGGGCAAAAACAACATTTCGCCTGTCTCCTTTTGTGCCAGAAGTGAATATTTTAATAAGAGTGGTCTTCTAGTAAATTCATCAAACCAGAATGTTAGTAGCCAATTACTCCCTCTGTTCTCAATTAACTGTCGCTGTTGGTTTTTGTGCCCGAAGTTTGACTCGATTTGTAGAAAATACGTGCAATATTTGTATCTCAAAATAAATTTATTAAAAAACTAGATTCAAATATCTATCTAATGATATTAATTATATACCATAAATATTAATATTTTTTTATATATATTTAATCAAAGTTGTTTCTCGAGAAGCGAAAATAACAGATATTTAGGGACAGAGGGAGCAGACTCTTTTAGGTGTTAGCTGACATGACTTTAGTTTCAGTGTCCCGTAGCTAATTTCACCTAGATGTTTATGTACTATTGGCATGGAAATGGAAAAGTGGCCAGCACCCACAGTACGGCGCCAGATTCGCTTCGCTTATTATTCTTGCTTCAAAAGCACAAATGACTAGTTATTATTGCAACAGTATTCCTTGCATAATAAAATCTACTGATATTTTAGCACCCGCACACCTTACACTAATATTAGTGCATTTTGAAATCTCGATCCTGAATTTTACGTTAGTCAAGCTTATATTCGAATTAAAATCCTATTTTCAATAAACAATAGTAGTAGGAATGAACTTTAAGACTTCGCTATTTTTGTTAGCAACAGCACCCAAAACGGTTGGAAATTTTCTTCAAGAAACGTACGGTTCTACACCAATAGGGCCTGGTTGAGGGCATGCACTTGCTGGTCTCAATAATAAGTTATAAGTTATATATAAGAGGGGAGGGAAGTCAACTTAATTGAGACAGGACAAAAATAAAACCAATATTGTATATGCTGTTGCACAAAAGATACTGCTAGCTGCCTTAAATATCAGTAGATTTTATTATGCAAGGAATACTGTTGCAATAATAACTAGTCATTTGTGCTTTTGAAGCAAGAATAATAAGCGAAGCGAATCTGGCGCCGTACTGTGGGTGCTGGCCACTTTTCCATTTCCATGCCAATAGTACATAAACATCTAGGTGAAATTAGCTACGGGACACTGAAACTAAAGTCATGTCAGCTAACACCTAAAAGAGTCTGCTCCCTCTGTCCCTAAATATCTGTTATTTTCGCTTCTCGAGAAACAACTTTGATTAAATATATATAAAAAAATATTAATATTTATGGTATATAATTAATATCATTAGATAGATATTTGAATCTAGTTTTTTAATAAATTTATTTTGAGATACAAATATTGCACGTATTTTCTACAAATCGAGTCAAACTTCGGGCACAAAAACCAACAGCGACAGTTAATTGAGAACAGAGGGAGTAATTGGCTACTAACATTCTGGTTTGATGAATTTACTAGAAGACCACTCTTATTAAAATATTCACTTCTGGCACAAAAGGAGACAGGCGAAATGTTGTTTTTGCCCCTGGTCATTTCTACTCCCTCCCTCCCTTTCTGTTCTTTCCTCCCATAGTATCATGCACCTTGTCTCCCTCCGCCATAGCGGTCCCCGCGCCCTCCCACCTTCGAGGTTCTCGCTAACCGGCCCCGGCCCCACCCACTGCCACCGTCAACCTCTTCGCTGCATGTGCCAAGCTCGGTCATGATGGCACTCTTGTGCCCACCAAACTCCAACGAGTGGCATGAGAATATGAGATGTGGAGGAGGTCACAATGAGGTCAACAAAGGTTTCCTTGACAATGGGGACACCTCAAAGTCGTTTGACCACGGTGAAAGCCTGAAAGGTAAACATATGTGGCGGTGCACTTCGGCGAGCTTTGAAATGCCATGTGATCGGGTGCGGATTGGAGTCCAAGAACCAGTGCGGTGAACTCGGTAGGTGATGCCAATGGAGCAGAAAGGAGGGTAGGGGAAGGTTCAGCCAAAGGATCAAGGGCGCAACCGTGTGGATGAGGGTTAGGCTTAGGCTGTGTCGTTGTCGAGATCTAGCTACTACAAGGATTTTACCCTAAAGCCACGTCTAAGAATGGTTGCAATATGGGCGTTTTGGTTGCAAAACGTAACAAATGCTTCGAAGTTGGTTTCGTTGTGAGTCGTGGCATTTATATATGTTGCAATAGGTTATTGTGACTCAATTTTGACGTGTTGCAATACTTTGATTTTCACAACGAGCACAAAAAACAAATGCCACGCACGATATGGTCGCAATAGGAGATGTTGCAACCAATAGCATCGTTGCATGAGTAATTGTTGCCACGACACATGTTGTGACAATAGACTATATTGCCACCAAACATTGTGTTGCAAGAACAAGCCAATATTGCAACACCATTGCTTCGTGGGAATAGAACTAATTGCCACACACTATGTTCCATTGCAATAAAAATCTTCTACAACAAAAATCATTTGGTGGCTATATTCGTAATTGCAACGTGCGATGTTTCATTGCGATAACTTATGTTGCCACATAAATTTTTTGGTTGCACATAAGTGGAATTGCAACGACACATTGGTTGTGGTTACTAAGTCTTATGGCATCGCACAACCTACGTTGCAATATTATTTATTGCAACAAACAACAATTGATGCATTTCAGTTTATTGCGACGAGGAGATTTTCATTGTGTATGCCTATTTCGTTCGATATTTGTATATTAATTTATTGTTGCAACATAGATATAATAGAATTAAAGAAAAATTTTCAATCATCAACACACATATATGAAATCAATCCTTCAATATCTAGAAAATTATATCTGAACCAGAATAAATATGTTTGCAATAACCAAAATATCCTCTCAAATTACAAGTCTTAAACTATGTTTGCAATAAAAAAATTGATCTTCATACACTCGAAGTATTGCTTCACTTATTCATCTCATGATGTTCCATCAGCACAAGCACGCTCGCAGGCATATTCCATAGTACTTCAATTATTTTGGCTCTCCATGCTTTCCTAAATTTTATAAGCAGGAACATAATTAGTCAATGTACAGTAGCAGTTTATCATGATTAGGCAAGATCATAATGAGTCTGAAACTCGAAGTATTGCTAACAACATAGCATATATGACTCACCGACCGTTTTCAATATGCAGCACAGAATTTTATTGAAATGAACAAACAGATTGCACTTATATATATAAGCATGCTTCTGTCTTTATTTATTTTGTTGTTTTCAAATCGATTGCAGATGAACGAACTTTATGCAGAAGAGGGGATTAGTGATACACTATATGCCCTTTCTCGAGGACCAGATCACCAGGTTCGTATTTTCAACAGGTCCGTCATCAATGGTTTCTTTTTTCGAATGGCTTCTGTAGAGAGTGCCTTGAATACACAAAATAAATAAAGACAGAAGCATGCTTATATATATAAGTGCAATCTGTTTGTTCATTTCAATAAAATTCTGTGCTGCATATTGAAAACGGTCGGTGAGTCATATATGCTATGTTGTTAGCAATACTTCGAGTTTCAGACTCATTATGATCTTGCCTAATCATGATAAACTGCTACTGTACATTGACTAATTATGTTCCTGCTTATAAAATTTAGGAAAGCATGGAGAGCCAAAATAATTGAAGTACTATGGAATATGCCTGCGAGCGTGCTTGTGCTGATGGAACATCATGAGATGAATAAGTGAAGCAATACTTCGAGTGTATGAAGATCAATTTTTTTATTGCAAACATAGTTTAAGACTTGTAATTTGAGAGGATATTTTGGTTATTGCAAACATATTTATTCTGGTTCAGATATAATTTTCTAGATATTGAAGGATTGATTTCATATATGTGTGTTGATGATTGAAAATTTTTCTTTAATTCTATTATATCTATGTTGCAACAATAAATTAATATACAAATATCGAACGAAATAGGCATACACAATGAAAATCTCCTCGTCGCAATAAACTGAAATGCATCAATTGTTGTTTGTTGCAATAAATAATATTGCAACGTAGGTTGTGCGATGCCATAAGACTTAGTAACCACAACCAATGTGTCGTTGCAATTCCACTTATGTGCAACCAAAAAATTTATGTGGCAACATAAGTTATCGCAATGAAACATCGCACGTTGCAATTACGAATATAGCCACCAAATGATTTTTGTTGTAGAAGATTTTTATTGCAATGGAACATAGTGTGTGGCAATTAGTTCTATTCCCACGAAGCAATGGTGTTGCAATATTGGCTTGTTCTTGCAACACAATGTTTGGTGGCAATATAGTCTATTGTCACAACATGTGTCGTGGCAACAATTACTCATGCAACGATGCTATTGGTTGCAACATCTCCTATTGCGACCATATCGTGCGTGGCATTTGTTTTTTGTGCTCGTTGTGAAAATCAAAGTATTGCAACACGTCAAAATTGAGTCACAATAACCTATTGCAACATATATAAATGCCACGACTCACAACGAAACCAACTTCGAAGCATTTGTTACGTTTTGCAACCAAAACGCCCATATTGCAACCATTCTTAGACGTGGCTTTAGGGTAAAATCCTTGTAGTAGCTAGATCTCGACAACGACACAGCCTAAGCCTAACCCTCATCCACACGGTTGCGCCCTTGATCCTTTGGCTGAACCTTCCCCTACCCTCCTTTCTGCTCCATTGGCATCACCTACCGAGTTCACCGCACTGGTTCTTGGACTCCAATCCGCACCCGATCACATGGCATTTCAAAGCTCGCCGAAGTGCACCGCCACATATGTTTACCTTTCAGGCTTTCACCGTGGTCAAACGACTTTGAGGTGTCCCCATTGTCAAGGAAACCTTTGTTGACCTCATTGTGACCTCCTCCACATCTCATATTCTCATGCCACTCGTTGGAGTTTGGTGGGCACAAGAGTGCCATCATGACCGAGCTTGGCACATGCAGCGAAGAGGTTGACGGTGGCAGTGGGTGGGGCCGGGGCCGGTTAGCGAGAACCTCGAAGGTGGGAGGGCGCGGGGACCGCTATGGCGGAGGGAGACAAGGTGCATGATACTATGGGAGGAAAGAACAGAAAGGGAGGGAGGGAGTAGAAATGACCAGGGGCAAAAACAACATTTCGCCTGTCTCCTTTTGTGCCAGAAGTGAATATTTTAATAAGAGTGGTCTTCTAGTAAATTCATCAAACCAGAATGTTAGTAGCCAATTACTCCCTCTGTTCTCAATTAACTGTCGCTGTTGGTTTTTGTGCCCGAAGTTTGACTCGATTTGTAGAAAATACGTGCAATATTTGTATCTCAAAATAAATTTATTAAAAAACTAGATTCAAATATCTATCTAATGATATTAATTATATACCATAAATATTAATATTTTTTTATATATATTTAATCAAAGTTGTTTCTCGAGAAGCGAAAATAACAGATATTTAGGGACAGAGGGAGCAGACTCTTTTAGGTGTTAGCTGACATGACTTTAGTTTCAGTGTCCCGTAGCTAATTTCACCTAGATGTTTATGTACTATTGGCATGGAAATGGAAAAGTGGCCAGCACCCACAGTACGGCGCCAGATTCGCTTCGCTTATTATTCTTGCTTCAAAAGCACAAATGACTAGTTATTATTGCAACAGGATGATGCATAACTTATTGGCATATGGATATAGAGTATATTTAAGGCAGCTAGCAGTATCTTTTGTGCAACAGCATATACAATATTGGTTTTATTTTTGTCCTGTCTCAATTAAGTTGACTTCCCTCCCCTCTTATATATAACTTATAACTTATTATTGAGACCAGCAAGTGCATGCCCTCAACCAGGCCCTATTGGTGTAGAACCGTACGTTTCTTGAAGAAAATTTCCAACCGTTTTGGGTGCTGTTGCTAACAAAAATAGCGAAGTCTTAAAGTTCATTCCTACTACTATTGTTTATTGAAAATAGGATTTTAATTCGAATATAAGCTTGACTAACGTAAATTCAGGATCGAGATTTCAAAATGCACTAATATTAGTGTAAGGTGTGCGGGTGCTAAAATATCAGTAGATTTTATTATGCAAGGAATACTGTTTCTATATATGTTGCCACTGTTTGTGAAATGCACTCGTCCACATGCTGACATGCATCCACCCTTAGACAATACTCAGACTGGATTGTTTCAAAAAAATACTCAGACTGGAAAACAGCTTTTTGTGTGGCGTCGCGCCCACAGGTTGTGCCACAAAACCACCAGCAGCTCCATCGGTCAGCTGAATATGGATTCGACAGAACAGCAAGGTGGACTTGCATTGTAGTGTAGTCGCTGGCTAGCGGCCGTTGAGATTCCGGCATGTCTCCACTATTTACTATTTTGACCAACAGCTTGCTTCGGAGAAGTGTTAACGTTTACTGTTACTATGGGCCTGTTTAGATTCCCTGTGAACTATAGAGCTCTAGAAACTATAGAGCTCTAGAAACTTTAGAGCACTTTAGCTCACTTTTAAGCTCTAAAACTCTAATATGAGATGGGCTAAAGTTTAGCTGCTAACTTTAAAATTACGTGTTTGGAGACTTTAGCTCTAAAGTTTAGAGTTCTAAGTTTTAGAGGAGTGGATCCAAACAGACCCTATGTATTTCCAGGTTATCTAGATACACTGTAGTGAATGATTCTGTTTATAGAATATCCCAGTGGCATACTTAATTATACTCGTCTCCGATCCTACACACGTATTGGCATCTTAGTGCAGCAGTCTTTTAGATTTCTCTCAGCAATATATGGTAACTCCAAGAAAGATGGTGCGAGCTTTGGCCACTACTGCATTGGGGTATATTTTGATTTATCATGCAAAAAATATTTTAATGCATTTGTCTTGGAAAAAATGTGACAGATATATGAGTTATTATTTACTAGAGAAGATCATGTACAAGAAGGAAATGGTCGGCGTGCATGTACAGTGAACACCTTTTATATAGTTCAAAAGGTGAAGTAAGAAAAACCGAAGGAATGCACTAATGGTATACCTTCAATTCGTAGCCATTTGAGTGTACCTATAAATGGTACTAAAGATAACATGAAACCATGCAATATGATGATAATTGCAAACTAAAGCTGCATGCCTGCATCCAATAATTATGTTGCTACAACAAACATAAGGCATCAATTCCCCTTGAAACAAGTAGAACAGGGACATCAGCTTCAGAAAATCACCTAGATTAATGCCACTTCGATCTCCATTATTTGTACGTACATATATCAATAGCTTGCGCATGGAACTGAAATCTGAACCTAAATTTTTTTTAAAGCAGCATTTAGATTATTCACACGTTCAACTGCGGTGGAGAATCCATCTTCAATCTGCATGGTTAGAAAAAGAAAACTCATCATCAATTGAACATCGATAGATCCTTAATGTTGATGTCTACTCGTTTCTGCGATCTCCATTTGCACGTACATATCATCAACTCATGTTTCTACACATACAGGTTTGACGTATACCTGCGCCGTTATGGTGATGTTTAACGAGGACCCGGCGAGCAGCAAGACATTGGTGTTGATGGTGGAGAGGCCGTGCTTCTCCAGCTCCTTGAGCAGCATGATGAGCACCCCCTTCTTCTCCCGCACACCACCCTCAGCAGAACAGTCGTCCCCCGGACGTCCGCTTCGATCTTGGGGCTCACGGTCACACCGCCGTCGTCGACGTCGTCGTCTAGCGAGCCGACGACGCAGCACCGGGCGTCCAACGGCGGGGACTCCGCCGTGCTGCTCTGGTGCTCCGCCTGCAGGGCCTTGAGCCTGCCCCTCAGGTGGTGCACGTAGTCGATGGTACTCCCCAGCAGGGACACCTTGTCTGTCTGGGAATTATATATGAAACACACACACGCACACACACAATTTAATCCCCGATTATATAAATTCACCTTATTATTAATTAGGAGCTGATGAGCTGAAGGCGACGAGCTTATTAGCTGACCTTGGTTATGTCCGGGATGATGGACGCGAGAGCCGCGAACTGGTGATTCATCTTCTCCCGCCGCTTCCTCTCCGCGACGACGTGCTCATGCACGCCGGAGCTCGTCCTCCGCCCTCCTTTACCACTGCCCTCCATCGTCGTCAACGGTGTCCCACAAGCTGCAGTTGTGCCGCCGCCGTTGCTTTCCTTCTGGCTCGGCTCTCGCGAAGAGAAGCTCATCAGCTGCTCCGACTTGCCGCCGGTGAAGGAGAACAAGCTGTCGTTGCCGCCTGCGCTGATGGCCGCCGTCGGGAGGAAGCCCTCGTCGGCCTCGGCGTGGGATCCGCGGCTCATGTCTCCGAGAAAGGGGAATTTATATAATCGGGGATTAAATTGTGTGTGTGCGTGTGTGTGTTTCATATATAATTCCCAGACAGACAAGGTGTCCCTGCTGGGGAGTACCATCGACTACGTGCACCACCTGAGGGGCAGGCTCAAGGCCCTGCAGGCGGAGCACCAGAGCAGCACGGCGGAGTCCCCGCCGTTGGACGCCCGGTGCTGCGTCGTCGGCTCGCTAGACGACGACGTCGACGACGGCGGTGTGACCGTGAGCCCCAAGATCGAAGCGGACGTCCGGGGGACGACTGTTCTGCTGAGGGTGGTGTGCCGGGAGAAGAAGGGGGTGCTCATCATGCTGCTCAAGGAGCTGGAGAAGCACGGCCTCTCCACCATCAACACCAATGTCTTGCTGCTCGCCGGGTCCTCGTTAAACATCACCATAACGGCGCAGGTATACGTCAAACCTGTATGTGTAGAAACATGAGTTGATGATATGTACGTGCAAATGGAGATCGCAGAAACGAGTAGACATCAACATTAAGGATCTATCGATGTTCAATTGATGATGAGTTTTCTTTTTCTAACCATGCAGATTGAAGATGGATTCTCCACCGCAGTTGAACGTGTGAATAATCTAAATGCTGCTTTAAAAAAAATTTAGGTTCAGATTTCAGTTCCATGCGCAAGCTATTGATATATGTACGTACAAATAATGGAGATCGAAGTGGCATTAATCTAGGTGATTTTCTGAAGCTGATGTCCCTGTTCTACTTGTTTCAAGGGGAATTGATGCCTTATGTTTGTTGTAGCAACATAATTATTGGATGCAGGCATGCAGCTTTAGTTTGCAATTATCATCATATTGCATGGTTTCATGTTATCTTTAGTACCATTTATAGGTACACTCAAATGGCTACGAATTGAAGGTATACCATTAGTGCATTCCTTCGGTTTTTCTTACTTCACCTTTTGAACTATATAAAAGGTGTTCACTGTACATGCACGCCGACCATTTCCTTCTTGTACATGATCTTCTCTAGTAAATAATAACTCATATATCTGTCACATTTTTTCCAAGACAAATGCATTAAAATATTTTTTGCATGATAAATCAAAATATACCCCAATGCAGTAGTGGCCAAAGCTCGCACCATCTTTCTTGGAGTTACCATATATTGCTGAGAGAAATCTAAAAGACTGCTGCACTAAGATGCCAATACGTGTGTAGGATCGGAGACGAGTATAATTAAGTATGCCACTGGGATATTCTATAAACAGAATCATTCACTACAGTGTATCTAGATAACCTGGAAATACATAGGGTCTGTTTGGATCCACTCCTCTAAAACTTAGAACTCTAAACTTTAGAGCTAAAGTCTCCAAACACGTAATTTTAAAGTTAGCAGCTAAACTTTAGCCCATCTCATATTAGAGTTTTAGAGCTTAAAAGTGAGCTAAAGTGCTCTAAAGTTTCTAGAGCTCTATAGTTTCTAGAGCTCTATAGTTCACAGGGAATCTAAACAGGCCCATAGTAACAGTAAACGTTAACACTTCTCCGAAGCAAGCTGTTGGTCAAAATAGTAAATAGTGGAGACATGCCGGAATCTCAACGGCCGCTAGCCAGCGACTACACTACAATGCAAGTCCACCTTGCTGTTCTGTCGAATCCATATTCAGCTGACCGATGGAGCTGCTGGTGGTTTTGTGGCACAACCTGTGGGCGCGACGCCACACAAAAAGCTGTTTTCCAGTCTGAGTATTTTTTGAAACAATCCAGTCTGAGTATTGTCTAAGGGTGGATGCATGTCAGCATGTGGACGAGTGCATTTCACAAACAGTGGCAACATATATAGAAACAGTATTCCTTGCATAATAAAATCTACTGATATTTTAGCACCCGCACACCTTACACTAATATTAGTGCATTTTGAAATCTCGATCCTGAATTTACGTTAGTCAAGCTTATATTCGAATTAAAATCCTATTTTCAATAAACAATAGTAGTAGGAATGAACTTTAAGACTTCGCTATTTTTGTTAGCAACAGCACCCAAAACGGTTGGAAATTTTCTTCAAGAAACGTACGGTTCTACACCAATAGGGCCTGGTTGAGGGCATGCACTTGCTGGTCTCAATAATAAGTTATAAGTTATATATAAGAGGGGAGGGAAGTCAACTTAATTGAGACAGGACAAAAATAAAACCAATATTGTATATGCTGTTGCACAAAAGATACTGCTAGCTGCCTTAAATATACTCTATATCCATATGCCAATAAGTTATGCATCATCCTGTTGCAATAATAACTAGTCATTTGTGCTTTTGAAGCAAGAATAATAAGCGAAGCGAATCTGGCGCCGTACTGTGGGTGCTGGCCACTTTTCCATTTCCATGCCAATAGTACATAAACATCTAGGTGAAATTAGCTACGGGACACTGAAACTAAAGTCATGTCAGCTAACACCTAAAAGAGTCTGCTCCCTCTGTCCCTAAATATCTGTTATTTTCGCTTCTCGAGAAACAACTTTGATTAAATATATATAAAAAAATATTAATATTTATGGTATATAATTAATATCATTAGATAGATATTTGAATCTAGTTTTTTAATAAATTTATTTTGAGATACAAATATTGCACGTATTTTCTACAAATCGAGTCAAACTTCGGGCACAAAAACCAACAGCGACAGTTAATTGAGAACAGAGGGAGTAATTGGCTACTAACATTCTGGTTTGATGAATTTACTAGAAGACCACTCTTATTAAAATATTCACTTCTGGCACAAAAGGAGACAGGCGAAATGTTGTTTTTGCCCCTGGTCATTTCTACTCCCTCCCTCCCTTTCTGTTCTTTCCTCCCATAGTATCATGCACCTTGTCTCCCTCCGCCATAGCGGTCCCCGCGCCCTCCCACCTTCGAGGTTCTCGCTAACCGGCCCCGGCCCCACCCACTGCCACCGTCAACCTCTTCGCTGCATGTGCCAAGCTCGGTCATGATGGCACTCTTGTGCCCACCAAACTCCAACGAGTGGCATGAGAATATGAGATGTGGAGGAGGTCACAATGAGGTCAACAAAGGTTTCCTTGACAATGGGGACACCTCAAAGTCGTTTGACCACGGTGAAAGCCTGAAAGGTAAACATATGTGGCGGTGCACTTCGGCGAGCTTTGAAATGCCATGTGATCGGGTGCGGATTGGAGTCCAAGAACCAGTGCGGTGAACTCGGTAGGTGATGCCAATGGAGCAGAAAGGAGGGTAGGGGAAGGTTCAGCCAAAGGATCAAGGGCGCAACCGTGTGGATGAGGGTTAGGCTTAGGCTGTGTCGTTGTCGAGATCTAGCTACTACAAGGATTTTACCCTAAAGCCACGTCTAAGAATGGTTGCAATATGGGCGTTTTGGTTGCAAAACGTAACAAATGCTTCGAAGTTGGTTTCGTTGTGAGTCGTGGCATTTATATATGTTGCAATAGGTTATTGTGACTCAATTTTGACGTGTTGCAATACTTTGATTTTCACAACGAGCACAAAAAACAAATGCCACGCACGATATGGTCGCAATAGGAGATGTTGCAACCAATAGCATCGTTGCATGAGTAATTGTTGCCACGACACATGTTGTGACAATAGACTATATTGCCACCAAACATTGTGTTGCAAGAACAAGCCAATATTGCAACACCATTGCTTCGTGGGAATAGAACTAATTGCCACACACTATGTTCCATTGCAATAAAAATCTTCTACAACAAAAATCATTTGGTGGCTATATTCGTAATTGCAACGTGCGATGTTTCATTGCGATAACTTATGTTGCCACATAAATTTTTTGGTTGCACATAAGTGGAATTGCAACGACACATTGGTTGTGGTTACTAAGTCTTATGGCATCGCACAACCTACGTTGCAATATTATTTATTGCAACAAACAACAATTGATGCATTTCAGTTTATTGCGACGAGGAGATTTTCATTGCAATGGAACATAGTGTGTGGCAATTAGTTCTATTCCCACGAAGCAATGGTGTTGCAATATTGGCTTGTTCTTGCAACACAATGTTTGGTGGCAATATAGTCTATTGTCACAACATGTGTCGTGGCAACAATTACTCATGCAACGATGCTATTGGTTGCAACATCTCCTATTGCGACCATATCGTGCGTGGCATTTGTTTTTTGTGCTCGTTGTGAAAATCAAAGTATTGCAACACGTCAAAATTGAGTCACAATAACCTATTGCAACATATATAAATGCCACGACTCACAACGAAACCAACTTCGAAGCATTTGTTACGTTTTGCAACCAAAACGCCCATATTGCAACCATTCTTAGACGTGGCTTTAGGGTAAAATCCTTGTAGTAGCTAGATCTCGACAACGACACAGCCTAAGCCTAACCCTCATCCACACGGTTGCGCCCTTGATCCTTTGGCTGAACCTTCCCCTACCCTCCTTTCTGCTCCATTGGCATCACCTACCGAGTTCACCGCACTGGTTCTTGGACTCCAATCCGCACCCGATCACATGGCATTTCAAAGCTCGCCGAAGTGCACCGCCACATATGTTTACCTTTCAGGCTTTCACCGTGGTCAAACGACTTTGAGGTGTCCCCATTGTCAAGGAAACCTTTGTTGACCTCATTGTGACCTCCTCCACATCTCATATTCTCATGCCACTCGTTGGAGTTTGGTGGGCACAAGAGTGCCATCATGACCGAGCTTGGCACATGCAGCGAAGAGGTTGACGGTGGCAGTGGGTGGGGCCGGGCCGGTTAGCGAGAACCTCGAAGGTGGGAGGGCGCGGGGACCGCTATGGCGGAGGGAGACAAGGTGCATGATACTATGGGAGGAAAGAACAGAAAGGGAGGGAGGGAGTAGAAATGACCAGGGGCAAAAACAACATTTCGCCTGTCTCCTTTTGTGCCAGAAGTGAATATTTTAATAAGAGTGGTCTTCTAGTAAATTCATCAAACCAGAATGTTAGTAGCCAATTACTCCCTCTGTTCTCAATTAACTGTCGCTGTTGGTTTTTGTGCCCGAAGTTTGACTCGATTTGTAGAAAATACGTGCAATATTTGTATCTCAAAATAAATTTATTAAAAAACTAGATTCAAATATCTATCTAATGATATTAATTATATACCATAAATATTAATATTTTTTTATATATATTTAATCAAAGTTGTTTCTCGAGAAGCGAAAATAACAGATATTTAGGGACAGAGGGAGCAGACTCTTTTAGGTGTTAGCTGACATGACTTTAGTTTCAGTGTCCCGTAGCTAATTTCACCTAGATGTTTATGTACTATTGGCATGGAAATGGAAAAGTGGCCAGCACCCACAGTACGGCGCCAGATTCGCTTCGCTTATTATTCTTGCTTCAAAAGCACAAATGACTAGTTATTATTGCAACAGGATGATGCATAACTTATTGGCATATGGATATAGAGTATATTTAAGGCAGCTAGCAGTATCTTTTGTGCAACAGCATATACAATATTGGTTTTATTTTTGTCCTGTCTCAATTAAGTTGACTTCCCTCCCCTCTTATATATAACTTATAACTTATTATTGAGACCAGCAAGTGCATGCCCTCAACCAGGCCCTATTGGTGTAGAACCGTACGTTTCTTGAAGAAAATTTCCAACCGTTTTGGGTGCTGTTGCTAACAAAAATAGCGAAGTCTTAAAGTTCATTCCTACTACTATTGTTTATTGAAAATAGGATTTTAATTCGAATATAAGCTTGACTAACGTAAATTCAGGATCGAGATTTCAAAATGCACTAATATTAGTGTAAGGTGTGCGGGTGCTAAAATATCAGTAGATTTTATTATGCAAGGAATACTGTTTCTATATATGTTGCCACTGTTTGTGAAATGCACTCGTCCACATGCTGACATGCATCCACCCTTAGACAATACTCAGACTGGATTGTTTCAAAAAAATACTCAGACTGGAAAACAGCTTTTTGTGTGGCGTCGCGCCCACAGGTTGTGCCACAAAACCACCAGCAGCTCCATCGGTCAGCTGAATATGGATTCGACAGAACAGCAAGGTGGACTTGCATTGTAGTGTAGTCGCTGGCTAGCGGCCGTTGAGATTCCGGCATGTCTCCACTATTTACTATTTTGACCAACAGCTTGCTTCGGAGAAGTGTTAACGTTTACTGTTACTATGGGCCTGTTTAGATTCCCTGTGAACTATAGAGCTCTAGAAACTATAGAGCTCTAGAAACTTTAGAGCACTTTAGCTCACTTTTAAGCTCTAAAACTCTAATATGAGATGGGCTAAAGTTTAGCTGCTAACTTTAAAATTACGTGTTTGGAGACTTTAGCTCTAAAGTTTAGAGTTCTAAGTTTTAGAGGAGTGGATCCAAACAGACCCTATGTATTTCCAGGTTATCTAGATACACTGTAGTGAATGATTCTGTTTATAGAATATCCCAGTGGCATACTTAATTATACTCGTCTCCGATCCTACACACGTATTGGCATCTTAGTGCAGCAGTCTTTTAGATTTCTCTCAGCAATATATGGTAACTCCAAGAAAGATGGTGCGAGCTTTGGCCACTACTGCATTGGGGTATATTTGATTTATCATGCAAAAAATATTTTAATGCATTTGTCTTGGAAAAAATGTGACAGATATATGAGTTATTATTTACTAGAGAAGATCATGTACAAGAAGGAAATGGTCGGCGTGCATGTACAGTGAACACCTTTTATATAGTTCAAAAGGTGAAGTAAGAAAAACCGAAGGAATGCACTAATGGTATACCTTCAATTCGTAGCCATTTGAGTGTACCTATAAATGGTACTAAAGATAACATGAAACCATGCAATATGATGATAATTGCAAACTAAAGCTGCATGCCTGCATCCAATAATTATGTTGCTACAACAAACATAAGGCATCAATTCCCCTTGAAACAAGTAGAACAGGGACATCAGCTTCAGAAAATCACCTAGATTAATGCCACTTCGATCTCCATTATTTGTACGTACATATATCAATAGCTTGCGCATGGAACTGAAATCTGAACCTAAATTTTTTTTAAAGCAGCATTTAGATTATTCACACGTTCAACTGCGGTGGAGAATCCATCTTCAATCTGCATGGTTAGAAAAAGAAAACTCATCATCAATTGAACATCGATAGATCCTTAATGTTGATGTCTACTCGTTTCTGCGATCTCCATTTGCACGTACATATCATCAACTCATGTTTCTACACATACAGGTTTGACGTATACCTGCGCCGTTATGGTGATGTTTAACGAGGACCCGGCGAGCAGCAAGACATTGGTGTTGATGGTGGAGAGGCCGTGCTTCTCCAGCTCCTTGAGCAGCATGATGAGCACCCCCTTCTTCTCCCGGCACACCACCCTCAGCAGAACAGTCGTCCCCCGGACGTCCGCTTCGATCTTGGGGCTCACGGTCACACCGCCGTCGTCGACGTCGTCGTCTAGCGAGCCGACGACGCAGCACCGGGCGTCCAACGGCGGGGACTCCGCCGTGCTGCTCTGGTGCTCCGCCTGCAGGGCCTTGAGCCTGCCCCTCAGGTGGTGCACGTAGTCGATGGTACTCCCCAGCAGGGACACCTTGTCTGTCTGGGAATTATATATGAAACACACACACGCACACACACAATTTAATCCCGATTATATAAATTCACCTTATTATTAATTAGGAGCTGATGAGCTGAAGGCGACGAGCTTATTAGCTGACCTTGGTTATGTCCGGGATGATGGACGCGAGAGCCGCGAACTGGTGATTCATCTTCTCCCGCCGCTTCCTCTCCGCGACGACGTGCTCATGCACGCCGGAGCTCGTCCTCCGCCCTCCTTTACCACTGCCCTCCATCGTCGTCAACGGTGTCCCACAAGCTGCAGTTGTGCCGCCGCCGTTGCTTTCCTTCTGGCTCGGCTCTCGCGAAGAGAAGCTCATCAGCTGCTCCGACTTGCCGCCGGTGAAGGAGAACAAGCTGTCGTTGCCGCCTGCGCTGATGGCCGCCGTCGGGAGGAAGCCCTCGTCGGCCTCGGCGTGGGATCCGCGGCTCATGTCTCCGAGAAAGGGGAATCCTGTCGTGCTCGTTTTCGTGCGTTGCTGCCGCTGATCCAACAACTCTACTTGCTGCTGTTCTTGGTGATGAATAGGCTGGTCCCAGAGCTCGTCGGCGAGGGATTCAGCGAGCTGCTGCATGGTCTGCGCGTCAATGAAGTCCAGCTCCCCGACCTCCTCGTTTTCCTGCATCCAATCAAACAAACAAATTTATATTTGTAATCTTCGTTCGTCGGATGCAAACATTGCAAAAACCACAAGAACGTAACGAAGAATATCATGCATGGATTTATTTGAAGATAATTAAGATAAGATCATGTGGGGGTACGGCGCGGCTTACCAGTTCTGCCAGCCACTTATGACTGGCCGTGGAGTCCATCTCTCATCTCTGTGTGAGGAGTACGACAGTATGTTCCTCAATATATAGGATCGAGGGCACAGCCGCACAGGGCACTTCTCTGGACAACAACCATAGTGCAAGTGTGAGCCCCGCATGCTGGAGTTCTAGAGACGAGCGTCTTTCACTCTTTGGAATCTGATACCCCTAGCTATGCGTAGCAGTCATCGGATCTTTGAAAGGATGTTGCGAGTATGACAAAATCTTGCACCGTATGAAGAATGATGTAGTCGAATCACGTAGAAAACCTTAGATGACGATGAAGTAACCACGACAAGAGATTAGGATTTAGCGAAGCCGATCACAGATTCTATTAACACAACTCCAAAAGAGTACAAGTTTCTATTAGCATAACTCCAAAAGAGTATAAGTAAGGGGCTGTTTGGTACAGCTTCTAGGACAGCTTCACAAAGCTGTTTTCAGCTTCTCTAGCCAAACGGGTCCGAATGAAACATCTTTTCTCTAAAAACTGTTTTTCAGCTCACTCTCACATGCATAGTTTTCTAGATGAAGCTGGGTGAAGCTGAAAATACTAGCTTCTCTCAGCTTTCTCTCTGCTATCTTCCCTGAAAAGCTGTTTTACCAAACGTTTATGAAAATAGATTCAAATCTACCGGTAAAGCTGTTTTTAGAGCCAAAGCCAACAAAAACTGATTCACTAGTGAAGCTGGGCTGTACCAAACAGGTCCTAATTGTCGCTCTCTTACAATCCTACTTTACCCACTAGGACCAACTGATTCTTGCCCTATACGAGAATCTAGTGCAATAGAATTGTCCAGCCTAATCCTCTTGAGTGCTCCTAATGGCTCCGTACAAGCCTTGAATGAGACCCTTTGTGTTGACTTTGTTGATGCCTATGACCTCTACCCCTTGTTTATATAGTCCCCTCCAAGACCCTCATACATGCAAATAGAAGCCCTACTCCTAATAGGATTCTACACCCAAGACCTAGTAGAGGTAGAAGTCATAATAGGACACCTCTCGTGAGTCATATCTCTACCAATATAAAAAGCATCAGTTGCAAATTTTCCTAAAGCTACTCTCAACAAATGTCCCCTGCAGTCAATGACTCTTCTACGTGCACAAAAAAAATGCACCCAGAAATAGAAAACCTTTGAAACGAACGCACGAGATCCACTCTAGCTTCTCCTTTCTCTTAATCACTCAGATCTAACAACCCAGATTATTTGGATAAAACCTCATCACTCATCCATCCCGCGCTCACCCCACGTGCGACTCCCACCCCCTCCTTGACGGCCACGGTTCGATTGCTCTGCTACCTTTTTTTTCTCGAAAAAGAAATGAGACATCAACTCTACGCACGCGCGCCTCCTTCCCCTTCGCTCGCGACCTCTCGGGAGTCGCGACTCGCGACTAGGCCGGCGGCGGCGCCTCCCTCTCCGCCCACAGCATCCCTCTCCGGCCGGCACCTCCCTCTTCCACTCCGCCGGCACCGCGCCCCTTCTCCGTCCTCGGGGAGTGCCTGTCTCCTTCTCCTAGTCCGGTGGACAGCTAGGGTTTCAGCCACACCGGCACAGGCTCCCCCGCCTGCCGCGCCTCCCTCTCCCTCGCCTACATCGGTCAGCCCCTCTCTCCCTCCCCGAACAACGCCTCCCTCTCCTGCTCCCGGTCCGCTCGACGGCTAGGGTTTCGGCTGCCAGGTGAGGCCGCCCGCCCAGGACGCCAGGCCGGCACTCCAGGCTGGCCGCCGGCCACTAGGCCCCGTCGAGTGGCTCCCCACCGGCTTCCTAAAGGCGGCGTGCGGAGTGCTCTTCAGCCGCCATGGCGGCGGCCACGGTGGCTTCCTGATGTGGCGGCTCATCGCGCGGCGGCATGGATCCACTAAGGCGTGGCGAGCCTTCATCACGGCGGCGACCAAGGCGAAAGCAGCGGCCAGGCCGAGCCTCGGTCTCGCAGTGGCGGCGTGCATAGGAGGATGCAGACGGCACGCGGACGCTTGTGCGGGAGAGGAACCTCCTGGCAGTGGCGGCGCGGCATCACTGATGCCAGAGCAGGTACTAATCCACCGATTCATGCCTCAGTTCGGGATTTAGGGTTCCAAATTTGTGGAAAAGTTTTGATTGAGCAAATTAGCGTTTCGGGAATTTCGGGAAAGTTCAAATTTGACCAAGATTTGCAAATTCCCCTCCTTCCAAGTGCTAATCTGAACCCTAGCCCCTTAATGCGCGTGAATTTGGCCACAGTTGACATAATCCGAGGCTTGATTGGACACTAATTTGGCACAGTTGCATTAGTCCATGATTAATCTGTGATGATTAACTTAACCTAGGCCCTAAACATGCAAGAAATCAACCTGATCTGAAGAATAGTGAGCACAGTTGATTTAGGCACGATTAATTGGGGCCTAAAACATGATAATCATGGTGTTTCCATTAATCCATTGCAAATTGGTGGCTTGATTACTTCATGCAGCTCCATGCTTACATCGTCACTAACTTGTATGCATATTTATCAAGTATGGGCAGAGCTATGGAGTTTCATTGGATGGCAGGTGCCTCCGTGCCTGGTGTTCGTGTTGAAGACCACACCCGAATCCGAGGGTTAATTGCACATCTTGCCAATGACATTGGCTATCTGTGAAATCGGAGGAATGGGCACGTCCTTTCTACCGTGGGAACTTCTGCAGGAGCAGGGTGTGGTCATTTCTTTTTCCTTTGTTTTTCTATCAAAATGTCAGATAATGGTATTCACGGCAAGAATTTTGTCACTTGGCACATTGTTACGCTCCTACTTGGATTTTGCATTCTTGCTGTATTGGTTATCTAATCTGGTTGCAGTTACCATACGCAGGATGAAGAACTTGCACAACATCAAGTGTCTATGTTACTGTTTCTTGCTCTGGCTTGTGGCATAGCAACGTTTTTGTTCACTAAGGTGTTTGGTACTCAAGTATTGACTGGTAAGACTCTACAGAAAACTATTCT
Source organism: Tripidium arundinaceum (assembly GCA_030439765.1). Taxonomy (NCBI): domain Eukaryota; kingdom Viridiplantae; phylum Streptophyta; class Magnoliopsida; order Poales; family Poaceae; genus Tripidium; species Tripidium arundinaceum. The sequence goes on from JAHUYU010002894.1 coordinate 25,020, forward strand.
GTGAACCTACAACTATCATCTTGTTTTCCATACTTCCTTGGAAGTGCTAATCATTTCTGTATTTTCTAATCTAATGAAAAAAACCTGATGACTTTTTTTTACTAAATTATCTCATTTTCTGCTTTGCTGCCTTGTCCTAGACTCAACCAGCTAAGCATGCAAATAGGGATTACGTCAGAGATGCAGTTGCTTTATCCTATCATGTATGTATCCATTATGCTTTTCTTTGTACAAATTACTAAGTTCCATGCTTTCCTGTTCTCAGAAAACAAAGAATTTCATAGATTGACATCTTATCTTAGCAATGCATTGTCCCTGACCAAACAGAAGCAACAAGCAACTCAAAAAAGGGAGGAGGAAGCAACAGTCAAAGACGGGCAAAAGAAGTGACAAGTATCACTTTTGCCCATTATTATAATCTATGTTTGTACTTTGTATACTTGTTAATCCCCCATAGTCCAGATATAGGTCAGCTTAATTAGTAAAGGCACTGATCCTTTTCTCATTTGATTCATCAGGAAAGAGCAATGATCAGTGGTATACTAGTACATAGGTTTGTTCTGAAATTCCTTTTGTTCATTTTCTTAGAACGCTTGGCTATGCATAAAAAATATAAGTAACTCTATGTATGCTACCATATATAATTGCTATTGGGTAATTAACCATGTTCCAATTTTCATGAGTTTGGAGTTTGCAGGTTAGCTTAGAATAATTGAACTTTTGGAGGTGTTGCCCAGGTACACGAGATAGAGGCCGAACGCCCGGAGGTCAGCTTGACCTGAGGGCCGTTTGGATTGAATTGAAAATGGCAAAGCTCTGGGTTCGGTTATAGACCATGTGCGGTGGTCTTGCTTTTGTAGAGCAGGCCACCCACTATCCTAGCATATTTTTTGCATAAAGCAAAGATACCTTAGGCTACTTGGATGCCAAGGTTCCTCATCTACTTAGAAGCCAAGGCAACTATTTTGCAGTAAAAGTAAATTACACAAAGTAAGATACACTAGCAGTAGGCTTACTACTATCAATCTCCCCCTAAGCCTAGTGCTAGGCGATCTTCTTCAGACCGATCCTCCTCCGCATCTTCTGGAACTTGGCCTTGCCCAGCGATTTGGTGAGTATGTCTGTGAGCTGATTAGTAGTCGGAATGTGGTCAGCCTTGATGCTCCCGTCCTCCAGACAGTCCCTGATGAAGTGGTACTTGATCCGGATGTGCTTGCTCCTGTCGTGGAAGACCGGGTTCTTGGCCAGAGCCAAAGCAGACTTGCTGTCCACCCTCAGCTCCACCACATCCACCTTCCTGCCCAGGAGCTCCCCGAGCAGTCTGGACAGCCACAGTGCTTGAGTGGCTGCATAGGCGGGGGAGAGGGAGGCGCGGCAGGCGGGGGAGCCTGTGCCGGGTGTGGCTGAAACCCTAGCTGTCCACCGGACTAGGAGAAGGAGACAGGCACTCCCCGAGGACGGAGAAGGGGCGCGGTGCCGGCCGGAGTGGAAGAGGGAGGTGCCGGCCGGAGAGGGATGCTGTGGGCGGAGAGGGAGGCGCCGCCGCCGGCCTAGTCGCGAGTCGCGACTCCCGAGAGGTCGCGAGCGAAGGGGAAGGAGGCGCGCGTGCGTAGAGTTGATGTCTCATTTCTTTTTCGAGAAAAAAAAGGTAGCAGAGCAATCGAACCGTGGCCGTCAAGGAGGGGGTGGGAGTCGCACGTGGGGTGAGCGCGGGATGGATGAGTGATGAGGTTTTATCCAAATAATCTGGGTTGTTAGATCTGAGTGATTAAGAGAAAGGAGAAGCTAGAGTGGATCTCGTGCGTTCGTTTCAAAGGTTTTCTATTTCTGGGTGCATTTTTTTTGTGCACGTAGAAGAGTCATTGACTGCAGGGGACATTTGTTGAGAGTAGCTTTAGGAAAATTTGCAACTGATGCTTTTTATATTGGTAGAGATATGACTCACGAGAGGTGTCCTATTATGACTTCTACCTCTACTAGGTCTTGGGTGTAGAATCCTATTAGGAGTAGGGCTTCTATTTGCATGTATGAGGGTCTTGGAGGGGACTATATAAACAAGGGGTAGAGGTCATAGGCATCAACAAAGTCAACACAAAGGGTCTCATTCAAGGCTTGTACGGAGCCATTAGGAGCACTCAAGAGGATTAGGCTGGACAATTCTATTGCACTAGATTCTCGTATAGGGCAAGAATCAGTTGGTCCTAGTGGGTAAAGTAGGATTGTAAGAGAGCGACAATTAGGACCTGTTTGGTACAGCCCAGCTTCACTAGTGAATCAGTTTTTGTTGGCTTTGGCTCTAAAAACAGCTTTACCGGTAGATTTGAATCTATTTTCATAAACGTTTGGTAAAACAGCTTTTCAGGGAAGATAGCAGAGAGAAAGCTGAGAGAAGCTAGTATTTTCAGCTTCACCCAGCTTCATCTAGAAAACTATGCATGTGAGAGTGAGCTGAAAAACAGTTTTTAGAGAAAAGATGTTTCATTCGGACCCGTTTGGCTAGAGAAGCTGAAAACAGCTTTGTGAAGCTGTCCTAGAAGCTGTACCAAACAGCCCCTTACTTATACTCTTTTGGAGTTATGCTAATAGAAACTTGTACTCTTTTGGAGTTGTGTTAATAGAATCTGTGATCGGCTTCGCTAAATCCTAATCTCTTGTCGTGGTTACTTCATCGTCATCTAAGGTTTTCTACGTGATTCGACTACATCATTCTTCATACGGTGCAAGATTTTGTCATACTCGCAACATCCTTTCAAAGATCCGATGACTGCTACGCATAGCTAGGGGTATCAGATTCCAAAGAGTGAAAGACGCTCGTCTCTAGAACTCCAGCATGCGGGGCTCACACTTGCACTATGGTTGTTGTCCAGAGAAGTGCCCTGTGCGGCTGTGCCCTCGATCCTATATATTGAGGAACATACTGTCGTACTCCTCACACAGAGATGAGAGATGGACTCCACGGCCAGTCATAAGTGGCTGGCAGAACTGGTAAGCCGCGCCGTACCCCCACATGATCTTATCTTAATTATCTTCAAATAAATCCATGCATGATATTCTTCGTTACGTTCTTGTGGTTTTTGCAATGTTTGCATCCGACGAACGAAGATTACAAATATAAATTTGTTTGTTTGATTGGATGCAGGAAAACGAGGAGGTCGGGGAGCTGGACTTCATTGACGCGCAGACCATGCAGCAGCTCGCTGAATCCCTCGCCGACGAGCTCTGGGACCAGCCTATTCATCACCAAGAACAGCAGCAAGTAGAGTTGTTGGATCAGCGGCAGCAACGCACGAAAACGAGCACGACAGGATTCCCCTTTCTCGGAGACATGAGCCGCGGATCCCACGCCGAGGCCGACGAGGGCTTCCTCCCGACGGCGGCCATCAGCGCAGGCGGCAACGACAGCTTGTTCTCCTTCACCGGCGGCAAGTCGGAGCAGCTGATGAGCTTCTCTTCGCGAGAGCCGAGCCAGAAGGAAAGCAACGGCGGCGGCACAACTGCAGCTTGTGGGACACCGTTGACGACGATGGAGGGCAGTGGTAAAGGAGGGCGGAGGACGAGCTCCGGCGTGCATGAGCACGTCGTCGCGGAGAGGAAGCGGCGGGAGAAGATGAATCACCAGTTCGCGGCTCTCGCGTCCATCATCCCGGACATAACCAAGGTCAGCTAATAAGCTCGTCGCCTTCAGCTCATCAGCTCCTAATTAATAATAAGGTGAATTTATATAATCGGGGATTAAATTGTGTGTGTGCGTGTGTGTGTTTCATATATAATTCCCAGACAGACAAGGTGTCCCTGCTGGGGAGTACCATCGACTACGTGCACCACCTGAGGGGCAGGCTCAAGGCCCTGCAGGCGGAGCACCAGAGCAGCACGGCGGAGTCCCCGCCGTTGGACGCCCGGTGCTGCGTCGTCGGCTCGCTAGACGACGACGTCGACGACGGCGGTGTGACCGTGAGCCCCAAGATCGAAGCGGACGTCCGGGGGACGACTGTTCTGCTGAGGGTGGTGTGCCGGGAGAAGAAGGGGGTGCTCATCATGCTGCTCAAGGAGCTGGAGAAGCACGGCCTCTCCACCATCAACACCAATGTCTTGCTGCTCGCCGGGTCCTCGTTAAACATCACCATAACGGCGCAGGTATACGTCAAACCTGTATGTGTAGAAACATGAGTTGATGATATGTACGTGCAAATGGAGATCGCAGAAACGAGTAGACATCAACATTAAGGATCTATCGATGTTCAATTGATGATGAGTTTTCTTTTTCTAACCATGCAGATTGAAGATGGATTCTCCACCGCAGTTGAACGTGTGAATAATCTAAATGCTGCTTTAAAAAAAATTTAGGTTCAGATTTCAGTTCCATGCGCAAGCTATTGATATATGTACGTACAAATAATGGAGATCGAAGTGGCATTAATCTAGGTGATTTTCTGAAGCTGATGTCCCTGTTCTACTTGTTTCAAGGGGAATTGATGCCTTATGTTTGTTGTAGCAACATAATTATTGGATGCAGGCATGCAGCTTTAGTTTGCAATTATCATCATATTGCATGGTTTCATGTTATCTTTAGTACCATTTATAGGTACACTCAAATGGCTACGAATTGAAGGTATACCATTAGTGCATTCCTTCGGTTTTTCTTACTTCACCTTTTGAACTATATAAAAGGTGTTCACTGTACATGCACGCCGACCATTTCCTTCTTGTACATGATCTTCTCTAGTAAATAATAACTCATATATCTGTCACATTTTTTCCAAGACAAATGCATTAAAATATTTTTTGCATGATAAATCAAAATATACCCCAATGCAGTAGTGGCCAAAGCTCGCACCATCTTTCTTGGAGTTACCATATATTGCTGAGAGAAATCTAAAAGACTGCTGCACTAAGATGCCAATACGTGTGTAGGATCGGAGACGAGTATAATTAAGTATGCCACTGGGATATTCTATAAACAGAATCATTCACTACAGTGTATCTAGATAACCTGGAAATACATAGGGTCTGTTTGGATCCACTCCTCTAAAACTTAGAACTCTAAACTTTAGAGCTAAAGTCTCCAAACACGTAATTTTAAAGTTAGCAGCTAAACTTTAGCCCATCTCATATTAGAGTTTTAGAGCTTAAAAGTGAGCTAAAGTGCTCTAAAGTTTCTAGAGCTCTATAGTTTCTAGAGCTCTATAGTTCACAGGGAATCTAAACAGGCCCATAGTAACAGTAAACGTTAACACTTCTCCGAAGCAAGCTGTTGGTCAAAATAGTAAATAGTGGAGACATGCCGGAATCTCAACGGCCGCTAGCCAGCGACTACACTACAATGCAAGTCCACCTTGCTGTTCTGTCGAATCCATATTCAGCTGACCGATGGAGCTGCTGGTGGTTTTGTGGCACAACCTGTGGGCGCGACGCCACACAAAAAGCTGTTTTCCAGTCTGAGTATTTTTTTGAAACAATCCAGTCTGAGTATTGTCTAAGGGTGGATGCATGTCAGCATGTGGACGAGTGCATTTCACAAACAGTGGCAACATATATAGAAACAGTATTCCTTGCATAATAAAATCTACTGATATTTTAGCACCCGCACACCTTACACTAATATTAGTGCATTTTGAAATCTCGATCCTGAATTTACGTTAGTCAAGCTTATATTCGAATTAAAATCCTATTTTCAATAAACAATAGTAGTAGGAATGAACTTTAAGACTTCGCTATTTTTGTTAGCAACAGCACCCAAAACGGTTGGAAATTTTCTTCAAGAAACGTACGGTTCTACACCAATAGGGCCTGGTTGAGGGCATGCACTTGCTGGTCTCAATAATAAGTTATAAGTTATATATAAGAGGGGAGGGAAGTCAACTTAATTGAGACAGGACAAAAATAAAACCAATATTGTATATGCTGTTGCACAAAAGATACTGCTAGCTGCCTTAAATATACTCTATATCCATATGCCAATAAGTTATGCATCATCCTGTTGCAATAATAACTAGTCATTTGTGCTTTTGAAGCAAGAATAATAAGCGAAGCGAATCTGGCGCCGTACTGTGGGTGCTGGCCACTTTTCCATTTCCATGCCAATAGTACATAAACATCTAGGTGAAATTAGCTACGGGACACTGAAACTAAAGTCATGTCAGCTAACACCTAAAAGAGTCTGCTCCCTCTGTCCCTAAATATCTGTTATTTTCGCTTCTCGAGAAACAACTTTGATTAAATATATATAAAAAAATATTAATATTA